>MJUU01021088.1:25633-39047 GCA_002080025.1 Modiolus philippinarum | reverse complement strand
AAAAAAAAAAAAAAAAAAAAGAAAAAAAACAGAACATGTCATTGATTATGTATTGATCTCAAAAGAAACAGAAAATGTGATTTATTATGTATTAAAACATCGCAAAAACAAACAGAACATGCCATTAATTATGTATCAATACATCTCGAAACAAACAGGACATGTCATTTATTATGTATCAATACATCTCAAAACGAACATAACATGACATCTTTTATGTATCAATACATCTCAAAACAAACAGAACATCTCATTTATTATGTATTAATACATCTCAAAACAAACAGACAATGTAATTTATTATGCATCAATACATCTCAAAACAGACAGACCATGTGATTAATTATGTATCAATACATCTCAAAACAAACAGACCCTGTGATTAATTATGTATCAATACATCTCAAAATAAACAGACCATGTGATTAATTATGTATCAATACACTTCAAAACAAACAGAACATGTCATTAATTATGTATCAATGCATCTCAAAAGAAACAGAACATGTCATTAATTATGTATCAATTCATTTCAAAACTAGAGGCTCAGACACTGAGCCTGTATCGCTCACCTGACAAAATGCTTCTATGCCATGCATGACAAAAAATATGTTTATTACCAATGGGGTCTAATATTTAGCTAAGTTCTTCATTAGCACCCGTGTTTTTGTCTTATCCTATTGGAATGAGTAATTTTTGCAAAGGACCTTCTATACATTTAGTTAAATTTGCTTGAATAGTTTCAGAGAAGATGATGAAAAGGATGGCTTTCTCATAACGGGCTCCCATGTTAAACTATGTTCTGCAGTGGAGGCCATGTTTTTTACCGGATCAAAATGAATTGAGTATTTTTATAAAGTACTTTCCGTACATCATTCCTCTAAAGTTTGGTTGAATTTGTTTCAGAGGTTTCATAGGAGAAGATAAAAATGTGATTTTCCCATAGAGTCCGAGGTAATACTATGTTCCATGCTGGCGGCCATGTTTTCTATCGGATTGTAATGAAATGAGCAATCTTTGTACAGGACTTTGCATACATCACTCATGTAAAGTTTTGTTGAATTTGCTTCAGTGGTTTCAGAGGAGAAGATGAAAATGTGATTTTTCCCATAGGGTCCAATGTTAAACCTAAGTTCTGCGCTGGCAGCCATGTTTTTTATCGGATCGGAACAAAATGAGCATTTTTTGTCAAGGACCTTGAGAACATCATTCCTGTAAAGTATGGTTGAATTTGCTTCAGCTGTTTCAGAGGAAAAGATGAAAATGTGATTTTTCTCATAGGGTCCAATGTTAAACTACGTTCCGCGCTGGCAACCATGTTTTTCATCGGATCGGAACAAAATGAGTATTCGTTGTCAAGGACCTTCAGTACATCATTCCTGTAAAGTTTGGTTGAATTTGCTTCAGTGGTTTCAGAGGAGAAGATGAAAATATGATTTTCCCATAAGGTCCAATGTTTAAACTAAGGTCCGCGCTGGCGGCCATGTTTTTTATGGGATCGGAACAAAATGAGTATTCTTTGTCAAGGACCTTTAGTACATCATTCCTGTAAAGTTTGGTTCAATTTGCTTCAGCCTTTTCAGAGGAGAAGATGAAAATGTGATTTTTTCCATAGGGTCCAATGTTAAACCTAAGTTCCGCTCTGGCGGCCATGTTTTTTATCGGATCGGAACAAAATAAGAATTCTTTGTAAAGGACCTTTAAGTACATCATTTCTGTATAGTTTGGTTGAATTTGCTTCAGTGGTTTCAGAGGAGAAGATGAAAATATGATTTTCCCGTAAGATCCAATGTTAAACTAAGTTCCGCACTGGCGGCCATGTTTTTTATCGGATCGGAACAAAATGAGTATTCTTTGTCCAGAACCTTAAGTACATCATTCCTGTAAAGTTTGGTTGAATTTGCATCAGTGGTTTCAGAAGAGAAGATGAAAATGTGATTTTTCCCATAGGGTCCAATGTTAAATCTAAGTTCCGCGCTGGCGGCCATGTTTTTTATCGGATCGGCACGAAATGAGCAATCTTTGTAAAGGACCTTGAGTACATCATTCCTGTAAAGTTTGGTTGAATTTGCTTCAGTGGTTTCAGAGGAGAAGATGAAAATGTGAAAAGTTAACAGACGACGGACGGATGACAGACGCCAAGTAATGGCAATAGCTCACACTGACCCTTCGGATCAGGTGAGCTAATAAACAGAACATGTCATTAACTATGTATAAATACAGAAAGAAAAAAAACAAACAGAATATGTCATTAATTATGTATTGATCTCAAAAGAAACAGAAAATGTCATTTATTATGTATTAATACATCGCAAAAACAAACAGAACATATTATTAATTATGTATCAATACATCTGAAAACAAAAAGAACATGTCATTAATTATGTATCTATACATCTCAAAACAAACAGAACATGTCATTAATTATGTATCAATGCATCTCAAAACAAAAAGAAGATGTCATTCATTATGTATCAATATATCTCAAAACAAAAAGAACATATCATTAACTATGTATCAGTACATCTAAAAATAAACAGAACATGTCATTAATTATGCATCAATACCTAACAAAACGACAAGAACATGTCATTAATTATGTATGAATTCATCTCAAAACAAACACAACATGTAATTTATTATGTATCAATACATCTCAAAACAAACGGAACATGTCATTAGTTATGTATCATTACCTAACAAAAAGCGAGAACATGTCATTAAAAAAATCTTTAATAGTCCCTTGTAAAAAAATTTTGAAGTTTCGGGTTGAATTATGATTCAAGATTATTTGTTTACTCAATACTGGGATGACCATTTCTATTTACTGTCTATGACCTTTCAATAGCAATTTCTGTTTAGTTATTACCGGACACAACCGCAATAGGAGAGGAAAACTGGTTTTACTCACCATTTCGTTTGAAATGCTTGTACCAAGTCAGTATCATCGCGGTCGACAATTATACCAGTGTTTTTTCAACTGCATTGTCTTTTTGCCTCTTGGACTTATGTCTATTCATTGCAAAGGATGACATGATATACTGTGTTACATGTCTTGTGTAGGAATTTTATGAATATTCTAATCATTTTGGTTTCCATGAAGATATCATATCAATAATACCCTGTTTAATAAACAAATCTAGTGGTGATTGTCCATCATTGTTACACTGTGTATAATCTGCTCCTGCATTCACCAATAGTTTGACAATCGATTTGTATTTGAATTTGTTTTCCTTATTGACGGCGTTTTCCCCTACGACTAAGCCCTTTTGTGTATTTACTTTTACTTTGTTGGAGTAAACTCCAAAGATATTCCGTCTTCTGTACACTGATTAACATCTGCCTTGTTGTCCAGAAGTTTAGTTACTATTTCTGTATATCCCTCCACATAAGCTACAAGTAGAGGCGATTCTCCATTTTCGTTACACTGATTAGCATCTGCCTCGTTGTCCAGAAGTTTAGTTACTATTTCAGTATACCCTTTATAACAAGCTTTATACAGAGGTGATTCTCCATCATTTGAGTGTACATTTCACAGTTGATTCGTTACTGTCGCGCATGTAGTTTATACAGCGATTTTTTGAATAGAGCAAAAGCACTGTCCCTAAAGTTGCTTAGTAATGGATTTGTTCAGCCTTTGTTGCGATCGTCCCTTCAGAAATGTTATGGCCGTCACCATGATATCATTGACAGATATGACGTGTCTGTGTCCCAAATGAAAACGGACATTTTCAGCTACATTTCACGTCTTCACGGATTTGAAATAACCGGTTTTGACTCAACCCTGGATTGACTCACTGATAGTGTGACGGGTGCCGCTAGCGGAGCAGGACATGCTTACCCTTCCGGAGCACCTGATGTAACTCCCGGTTTTCATGGGAGTTCACACTATGAGTGCCTTAGTTTTTAATGTCGTCTTTTAATTTCCGTGCTTGTAGCTGTCTCACGTCCTTGTTTTGTCTCTTTTTCTCTGTTGCCGTTTTTGCCATGTCTTCGGATTTCGATTTTTGTAGTCTTCGCTTCCCTTGTTCCTTCGGTTTTCTACTGCCGTTGTTTTGAACACTGATTAACATCTACCTTGTAGTCAAGAAGTTTAGTTACTATTTCAGTATACCCTTTGTCACAAGCTACAAGTGGAGGCGATTCTCCACACTTTGTACATTGATTAACATCTGCCTTGTTGTCCAGAAGTTTACCTACTATTTCAGCATTACCCCATTCGCAAGCTTTATACAGAGGCGATACCCCATACTTTGTACATTGATTAACATCTGCCTTGTGGTCCAGAAGTTTACCTACTATTTCAGCATACCCTCCCTCGCAAGCTTTATACAGAGGTGATACCCCATACTTTGTACATTGATTAACATCTGCCTTGTGGTCCAGAAGTTTAGTTACAACTGCAGTATACCCTCCTTCGCAAGCTATATACAGAGGTGATTCTCCATCATTTGAACACTGATTAACATCTGCCTTGTGGTCCAGAAGTTTACCTACTATTTCAGCATACGCTCCTTCGCAAGCTTTATACAGAGGTGATACCCCATTTGTACATTGATTAACATCTGCCTTGTGGTCTAGAAGTTTAGTTACAACTTCAGTATACCCTCCTTCGCAAGCTATATACAAAGGTGATTCTCCATCATTTGAAAACTGATTTACATCTACCTTGTAGTCAAGGAGTTTAGTTACTATTTCAGTATATCCTTCTTCGCAAGCTTTATACAGAGGTGATTCTCCAACATTTGTACACTGATTAACATCTGCCTTCTTGTCCAGAAGTTTTGTTACTAAGTCAGAATACCCTTTGTCTCAAGCTATATACAAAGGTGATGCTCCATACTTTGTACACTAATTAACATCTGCCTTGTTGTCCAGAAGTTTAGATACTATGTCAGTATACCTTCTTTCACAAGCTATATACAGAGGTGATAGTCCTTTATCAGTACACTGATTAACATCTGCCTTGTTGTCCAGATGTGTAGTTATTACTTCAGTATGCCCTTCTTTATAGGCTTTATACAGAGACGATACTCCGCCATATGTACACTTATGAACATTGGTTTTGTTGTCAAGAAGTTTAGTTACTACTTTAGTATACCCAAAATAACAAGCTATATGCAGGGGTGATACTCCATAGTTTGCACATTGATTTAGATCTGCCTTGTATTCCAGAAGTATGGTTACTACTTCAGTATACCCTCCATAACAAGCTATATACAGAGGTGATTCGTTATTATTTGTACTCTGAGTACCATCTGCCTTGTGGTCTAGGAGGTTAGTTACGCTTCAGTAAATCCTCTATGACAAGCTCTATACAAAGGTGATTCTCCATTTCTCGTTAACTGATTAACATGTGCCTTGTTGTCCAGAAGTTGAGTTATTACTTCAGTATACCCCCATTACAAGCGGTATACAGAGGAGATACTCCATAGTTTACACACTGATTAACATCTGCCTTGTTGTCCAGAAGTAGGGTTACTACTTCAGTATACGCTCCCTTACAGGCTATATATAGAGGAGATCTCCCTTCATCAGTTAAACATTGATTAACAACCGCTTTATTTTCAAGAAGTTTACCTACTACTTCAGTATGCCCTCCACAACAAGCTATATACAGAGGTGATGCTTCTTTATTTGTACTCTGATTAACATCTGCCTTGTGTTCTACAAGTTTACTTACAATTTCAGTATATCCACCATAACAAACTATATATAGAGGTGATTCTCCATTATCTGTACACTGATTAACATCTGCCTTGTTGCCAAGAAGTTTAGTTACTATTTCAACATACCCTCCTTTACAAGCTATATACAGAGGAGATTTTCCATACTCTGTACACTGATTAAAATCTGCCTTATTGTGCAGAAATGTAGAGACAATTCCAAGATAACCGTTCGAACAAGATATGTACAATGGTGACTCTCCATCAGTGTTACAATGATTAGCATTAGCTCCATGATCACAGAACCAATCTACCATATTAATATTTTCTTTAATAAAACAAATAATGTATCAGTGGTGTAGTACTATTACAGTGTTGCCATCGATATCGTTTATATGAATTCTCTATAGGGTTATCACATATCTTAGCAAGATTGTTCTGCAATGTTGGTTCTAAATTGTTTAAGTTTTTCAGAAAAATATCTCGAAATTTCTGTGTTTTCATATTTTTGTTATTGAACACACATGACACATGACCTTAAGCCCAATCATCAATCATCCTCTGTAGAAACATCTGTTGATATTTGTCTGGTACAATAATTGTAAACTGATTATCATCATCTTGTTGTTCAAATAAAAATCTTTCTGCTAGAAGTCTACTATCTCCATTTTTAATCAAGATTGGTATCATCACTTTACCGAAGTGAATGACAAGAAAATCAAACAGTTTGTCATGAATGGTGCAGTAACATTCATTCTTTGTACCTTTTACCTTTGTTTGTTTTGATGGTTCTTTACTTTTGATCTCAGTATCCTTCCTAATAAATGTGTTGGTAAGAGATTCAAGTTCATCCCTTATGACTAGTCTAGATGTTCCCCTCTCTAATTTACAGGCTTCACATGTATTCTTTATAACTGTATTTATGTCTTTATCTGTGTCTTCCGTCAGCCATTCTTCTTTCAGACGATTGTTAAACATGACACACAGAGCTAAAGCACAATATTTACCATACGCCCCCTCTGTCCATAACTTACTTATCTCTGTTTCATATACTGAAAATGGATTTTCGAAATATTCATTTAGATCAAAGTTTGTATTTTCTTTGTATAATTTACACAGAAGTGGAAAACATTCATACAAATAAAAATACCTAATTATCTTCTCTGCATCTGATTTAAGATACAACTCAGCTAAAGATTTTCTCTCTGCGAATGACTGACATATTTCTTTTGACATAAGATTACATTCACAAGATAAACAAGAAAAGATATGGGTAAACCCATATCCAAGGATACTCGATTGTTCACATACCTGTACAATTTTGAAAAGGGCCATTTTCAAACAAAACAATAAACAAAAAATTAACGAAAAAGATGCATATACATTTATGATTTTTTTTTCACTTTTATAGGGTTCGTTTCTTTGCATTCTTCCGGGATCACCATTAGCCCTTACTGTTTCTTAGCAATAAGGAAAAAAAAGGGGGGGATAAATTGCACCTGTACATTTTTTTTAATTGATTTTAATTGAATTTTATGCCTGTCAACATCTTCTAATACAAACATAAATTGGACAGATATTTGTGAGCATATTGGTCCTTTCTATTTCAGTTTTGTTTTGCTGTATTTCTTCTTTTTTGTTTTTTTTTCAAAATTCTAATTACTATTAATGACTTTTTTTCAAATCTTAGCATGAACGAATGCTATACGGAAAGACATGGCCATATCTTTTATTTCTAAAATAATTGATATATAATGAAATATTTCCCCTCAAACAATAACTGATTCACAAATATACCATCGTAGCTAGACATAGATCACAAAATTAATCAGTAAATAAAAAGTCTAAAATACACATCGTTTATGCTATTTATAACTTGTTAACAATCAATAGACAATCAATATAATATGTCCGCCTGATACTGAGGAAAACTGTGGTGTATGAATATTTGTAACTATCAAAACATTAACAAATCGCTTCAAATCATTAGTAAAAATACAACTCTTAAATTATGTGTTTTCAGATAATTGATCTAGGGTGAGTTAAACTGATAAAAAGTCGCCAAAAACCGAACTATTTCCTACGCCATGACATTGTGATCTGTACCCAAAAACAAATATATATCTTGAATAGATAGTACGCACTGATCGAGTATATGAAAAAGTGATAATGTTCTAAACAAATCATCTTGGTAGACCTGTGAGCGACATGACATAATTATTTTGGTCTTGTTATCTTTTAATATGTCTGTGATTTCCTCAGACAATGATTTCCATTTGTCTAAAACATTTTGGTTTAAAGTATATGTTCCACAAAAGTTATCAATTAAAAATATTACTTTCTTTTTTGGGTCATAAAATTTTACAATGTCATCAGGATTTGTGACAGGTAGAATATCATACCCATCTTCAGCTATCTGTAAAGCTACATGTCGGATTGTAAACGTCTTTCTCATACCAGAACTTCCTGTAACAGTAACACAACTCTCTGTCTTCACAGAATCTAGTACGCGTGTCGCTGCTCGGGTATCCATAAAAATCTCATCATCTTTTTTCCAGGACTCAAGTTTTCTGTTTATTTGTCCTGTAAAGGGAAATTCTAATGTAGTTTGTCATTATTCCTGATTGGTTAATACTACAATTGTCAAGTTAGATTTCACGGTTGACATTCCTGAAATTGACACTTTTCCTACGTGTTTGTTTAAGAAATTAAAGAATCTCAGTGAGCACGCTCACATACCCCGCGCCCCAACATATCGGATAATCCTGCATTGTTTAAAATGATCAAAACTAAAAACCCAAGTAGTAGGCACATCCAGACGGACGGACGGACAGATGCACGAACTGATGGACCAGTCAAAAACTATATAGCCTCCGCACCTTCGTTGTGTAAGATTTATTGAAATTGAGGCAATACACCTCATGTAAGCGTACCTGGAGATACTCGGCAAACAGATTCAGACATATAGACGACAGCGAACATGCTACAAACAATTCAAATGTTATCTCCGATACAAAAAATTGCCTTCAAATCTTCAAATTTAGATTGTCATTCAACCAAAGCAGACCTACCTGCACAGGCAACCCCCTCCTCCAAACACACACATTCTCTTGTACTGTTTTACGAAAACCGTTGCTTTCTTCTCAAACTCTAGCAGATATCTACTCAGCCATTTAAAGTCAGTTATTTCATTCCATTTCATTCTAGTAAATTTATAGTTTCCAAGATGTAAATCGACTGTGTGGCATCCGAAAAATGTTAAGAGTTAGAAATATTAAATTATTTAATATTAAATAAAATCCATGAACATTTCCCCGACAATTAGCCTTAAAACTCCAGTATATATTTGTCATTGAAATAGATGGAATTCTGTAAATATCCATTTGATTTGTCGGTACCTATGAATGTCCTGTAAGAGTACAAAAAATCTATTTCACACGAATTGTGTTGCCATCTCCGAGACCGAATACACGAATGATGAACTTTCACGCTTTTGACAATGAACCTGTTCAGTTGCCCTTGCATGCATTTAGCAGGAAAAAACTTGCATGTCAAAGCTACGCCACCAAATTTCCAAATTTCCAAATTTCGAAATCTAGTAGTTTCATGTAATTCAAATATTCTTTGCCTCTGACTAGCAGTCGGAAAACTCGTTTGTCTGAGCCATATTGGAGTTAATTTAATGATATGCACTTTTGGTTTACGAAAAAGGTTCATGTCACATGTTTATGATTAACTTTATATTACCTAAATAAATTATCTAAAACCAGACAAAAATAATTAAATTATTTTTTATCATATATGGGTACTATATTTCTCGTGGAGCGTGGAGTTATATTGTAATTCGTCCATTTGATGCCGATTTAAACACTGTCAATATGTGCAACTACATTAAAATGGAGATAACTGTATTGCATTTAAAAATTTTGAAGCATCAGCTGGAGACTTGATGGTCGCAAATATCCGTTTACTGGTTACGCTAATGCGTCGCCAGTTAAATTCATTTGCGACCTTCAAGTCGCGGAATAATGCCTCCAAATCGTGAATAACAATACAGTTATCTACTAATTATTTGATCTTGCATAAAGTTTGTTATCTTAAATGAGTACAAATTTCATCCTGTGTCAATATATATGTCGTAGCATTCGGGTTTTTTGCCTTCCTCTTCAGATAAATAAATAATTAATTTAAATATAGTAATTGCTATCCTACAAATTGACAATTTGTTTAAACCGAAGGAGAAGCAACATCCTGAGAAAAAAATTACTAATGAAATATTTAATGTTCAGTATATCATGTAATGTGTGTGTAATATATATTATGTAATTTTTAAGTTTTCAACTGAACATCATGTAATGTATATGATGTATATCATGTAAAGTTTTTACTATATTACATCTGAATAAAAAAGGAAATGGGGTAAAAGTCATTGAGACAACATACCATCTGCAGGTTAAAACGACCCATAACAAAGCATTTAGGGGTCACCGTACGGTCGTCAACACAGTAAGGAAGCTCACACCATATAACAAGCCCTAAATGGCCCCCAAAAAGTGAAAAAAAATCAATGGAAACAAACCACATCCAATAACCCGAATATCAAGAAACTAAAATTTTATAAGAAGACAATGACAAGCCAATGACCAACATGTAATGTTTGTATGAGTGTACTTCGTATCATGTAATGTTTGCACTGTATGTCATGTAATATATGTACTGTATATCATATAACGTTTGTTCTTTGTATCATGTTATAAATGCTCTGTATAACATGTGCTCTATATCATCTGATATGTGTAATGTATATCATGGAATATGTGCAATGTATAAGTAGGAGCCTAGGCAGAAAGTGAAACTGCATTCTCATTGTTGAAGGTCGGGAGGTAAGGAACTTATCCTACAGCAAAGAGGTTTCCTCACAATAGAGAGTTTTGTTGTTAGAAGCCTGGTTGACAGTGAAAGTTTGTTCTCATTACTGACGGATGTATAGTTAGGAGGTACGCTTACAGTGAAGGTGTGCTCTCATCGTTGTAGGATATGTGGTAAGGAGCTAATTCTGCAGTAAAAAGGTTTTATTAAAATAAGGAGTTTTCTTTTAAGAAGCCTTGTTGACAGTGAATTGGGTTCTCATTATTGACGGATGTATAGTTTGGCACTACGATGACAGTGAACATGTGTTCTGATTGTTGAAGGTTGCGAGGTAAGGAGATTATCCTACAGCAAAGAGGTTTCATCAAAATTAGGAGTTTTGTTATTAGACACAGTAAAAGAGCTTGTCTTGACACAGTAATTAGCAGGACACTCCTTAAGATAACTTTTGATTTGATTCATTATAGCACAGAACTGAAAAGAACGAAGCAAAACTTATCGACTTTAAAATGAAAGCTTCAACCAAGAGCGATCAAAGGACAAACTACCATTGAAATCGATGTAATATAACAAGAACACGCTTAGCCCCGTCTCGAAACTGTTTTGAACAATGCTATATCGAGATAAGTAATGCATGGAGTCGGCGCCTGTCATGATTTTTTTCATATGATATTTGAATTTTTTTTGCGGTCGTATAAAAATAGGAAATAAGGAATCAACCCTACAATGAAGAAGTTTTCTCGGAATTCATTGTTTTGTGTTTGGGATCTAAAATGACAGCCAAGGTACATGACACTAGAGATGTTCTGCATGCTAGAAGTAGATAACCTAACAGCATAGGTGTTTCGCATTTGCTGATGGAAGTGTGGAAAATAGCTCTTAGAATGTACCTTGTGTATCGAGGGCCTATTTAGGAAATGTGAGGTAAGTCCCTAAATGATGTTGAAGTTGTGATCTGACGATGATTGTTAATGTAAGGAGTTGACCCGACATTTAAAGGGCCTTTTCATTGGTGGGCGTTGCATGTGTTGTAAAAGGTCATCTGACATAGAAAGTATATTTAAATGTTGCAATTAGGGGAACTTTGTCTTCAAAGTATTATTCTCTGTTGGTTTTAAGGGTTTTTGCTGTATTTCAATATATCTATTTTAATCCTTAATCAATACATTAATAAACATAGTGCCAATAGATTACATTATCCAACTGACAACGTACATTCTAACATTTTACCTCTAATATTCTGAGGTACTGGATCATCTTGAAGTGCCATTAATTTTTCATGATCTGATTTTAGACTTGTATATGACTTTGTCAATTTTTCAACTTCACTTGTCTTCCCTTCATAGTCGAATCTTAGGCTATCATGTTCAGCCTTAAGGCTAACATATGACTTTGCAATGGTTTTAGTGTCATCCTTAAGGTTTTGCACTTCATTTGTTCTTTCATCATGGTCGGTTATATGGCTGGCGTAAGACTTGGCAAGGTTCTTAACTCCGTTGTCTTTTCATCATAGTGAGATTTCAGGTTTTCATGGTCGGTCTTCAGATTACAATATGACTTAACCAAATCCTCTATCTCCTTTGTTTTCAGATCATATGATGTTTTCAACTCTTTCTGAGATGCTCCGTGTACTTCCATTTCTTTTTTCTGAATTTCCACACTTACTTTACAGTATCTTGCAATAGTTGTTTTAAATCATTTATTTCACCCTGAGATTTTTTTAATATCCAGCATTATTTCTTTGTTTGACTGATCCAAAGTCTTAACTTTAAGTTCCAAACATTCCTGTTGGAGTGAAGGTGTGCTTTATCTACCAACAGCCTGTAGTATGAAAAAAGTTAGAATAATTGGCGCACTGACAATAATGTTTTATTTACATGAGAAAAATCATTTATTGTTATACAATACTACACTAATATATAGACAGTCTACGATACTAAATTTTGTTTCATTGAAAAACGATACTGCCCCTAATTCAATCGGGCGATCAGCATATATTGCTCCTCCATAACATACCATGAAGACGAAGCACAAGTAAAATGCTTTCATCGTTACTCACACTATTCTTATGTTGAAGCAGAACTAGTTCCATAGCATACTGTCAATTAAATAAATAAATAAATAAATAATATGTCTATAAATCTAGCAAACGTGTTAATGTCAACCGGATTTACGAATATTTACGCTTATACAGGGTTAAAAAATATTGAATATAAGGGTCTATGGTAGGAACCAAACTGCCTTAGAATTAAAGAAACGAATAGCGAAATTGCCTTCGCAACGAGGGATTTGGCTGGTCTTCGAATGCATAGATATTACAGACAGATTAAACTGCTGCAAACATCTCTATGGGAGAACAAAGAAAAATTTAGATAAAGGGAGCCATGAGATACATGAGATAATATCTCATGTGTACACTTAGTTCAATTACTATTATCTAAATTTACGTAAATTCTAAAACCTAAGGACCAACGCCCTCCATCGTAGTTTTGTCCTTAGCTATATTTGATATTACTGATCATTTGGATCTCGTTTGGTTTTGTGCATTTTAAACAATTAATTTTTTAAAATAATGGATTTCCTTTGTTTGGGTTCTAGTGCTGCTGATGAGGAATTCATTTCCGAAATGGCCATACAGCTCATAAAAATTATTGCAGTTGGAGTAAACATATGTGTTATGGTCTCATGTTCATTTACTCCATATCCTTTCGTAAAATACCTAATATAGGAGTTTGTCTTTTATTGCAGTGTGGAGTTGGTAAAACAATTCCCCGTGGTAGAGATGTATGCTCTTTATTTTTCTTAGATATGGTGTACCTGTACATCAGATAATATCTCATTTGTACACTTTGTTCAATTACTATTATCTAAATTTACGT
>MJUU01021088.1:13665-25550 GCA_002080025.1 Modiolus philippinarum | reverse complement strand
AGGAGTTTGTCTTTTATTGCAGTGTGGAGTTGGTAAAACAATTCCCCGTGGTAGAGATGTATGCTCTTTATTTTTCTTAGATATGGTGTACCTGTACATGAGATAATATCTCATTTGTACACTTTGTTCAATTACTATTATCTAAATTTACGTAAATTCTAAAACCTAAGGATCAACACTCTCCATCTTAGTTTTGTCCTTAGCTATATTTGATATAACTGATCATTTGGATCTCGTTTGGTTTTGTGCATTTTAAACAATTTTTAAAATAATGGATTCCCTTTGTTTGGGTTATAGTGCTGCTGATGAGGAATTAATTTCCGAAATGGCCATACAGCTCATAAAAAAATATTGCAGTTGGAGTAAACATATGTGTTATGGTCTCATGTTCATTTACTCCATATCCTTTCGTAAAATACCACAAATTATTTTGACACTTAGTGTTAGAAAGTTGAAATAAAAATATTAATTAATGAATGTAAGGATATGGAGCAAATGCACATGAGACAAAGTCTCTACAAATACATAGTAAAACAGGCAAAGTAGCAAGGCTCCTATTGTTGTTCTTCATCTTGATAGATTTAACCGTTCCGAAGTTGACTTACTAGAAGTGAGTACAAAGATGTAGATAGGTAGTCAGGTGAAAAAGTTTCATATCAAATACCTTTACTTACCTTAAATGAAATAAAATGAAAATTCGCATATTAAGAAATATGTACATTAATTGAATAAAATGTACAGAGCCATTAATCTTGCATTCTACCCTTATCTAGTGAAATGAAATGAAAACAATAGGAGGTGAAAATTCACAAACAAACCAAGACATCAACCATATATACACCAGTTGAAAGGGTTAAAGTTCGGAAAATACGTAATCAATAATTCATATATTGGTTGACCCGCAGATATTCAACTCAAACCGGTGCTAGGAGACGTCTTAAACTTAAAATGGGTATGAACAAAGCTGTTTGTTGAAGGCCTCATGGTCACTTCAAAATGAAGATCAAAGGCGTTACTTTGCTTTACCACGTATTTTTAGTCACTTTCTCTCATATTCATTTACTCCATATCCTCGTATTGTTTTCCACAGAAACTAAGTAGTCTTTGTGTGTCAAATAATTGGAAGGATAGGATGCGTTGTCTGTTTTTTGTGTTCGGTTATTCCAAGATGAGGGACGGGAAAAGCCTCAAGAAATTTCATATTTATATTATATTAATATATATAACGTCTGAAGACAGCGATCATTTTGAAAAAAAATAAGATATAAAAGATAACAGGAACACCTACAATGGCTGAGAAACACAGTCTCATGCCACAATGAACCAATGAACTGCACAGGTAAAAACAAATAATAGAAAAAAAGACAAACATAAACAACGTTAGGAACTCGGGACAGCCGGACTTGGTACCGGTATTAGCGAAAGGGCTTAACCTGTTTATGGGTATCCTCCCCTTCTCTGTCGTTTCACTTTAGTATAATAAACATGCGATGAAAACCGAATACATGTAGACTACAAACTCCATGACCACAATCTTGAAAAAGAAAAAGAAAAAACGTAATTTTGGAAGATGAGTCCAGGAGTACTCGCCCCTTAACTGCCGGTTAGCTAAAGGAGCCGAGTCTGCTGGTAAAACGCTGTAGCATTACGGAAGAAAAATCAAACTCACAACTTCCAGAAAGGTTTGGTAAAGAATCATCATGTATCTCAGTAAACATCATCAGTATAAATGAGAGGTCAGTATTCGTGTAAAAGGTCACTCGATCCCAAAGCCGATTTAATATATACATGCAGAATTTACAGAATATCATGCCGATATCCCCAATTAAGTAAAGAATGTAAGTTACGTCACAGTTTTTCTGCGTTTTTAATCAGTTTCTGACATTTTATACAACATTTCCGTAAAATCGAGGATGAGAAATGCCCATGGTAATAAGCTGTTTGCGAGTGACATTATATTCTGAGATCAAATGTTCATGTCTTCTATAAAAATGTTCAAATGCATTTATCAATTTATGAAATCTGTAAAGTAAGTGAGAACCGAACCGTCAGTCTAAAAAGAACAATCCAAGGACAATGGCAACGTCGGAAAAACAAAAAAACGAAGACATAACATGGGCATGACACAGAAAAGAAAATGAAGACACGCACATATACAAAAATGAACAACACGGACCCAATAAAAACCATGGGTGAGATCAGGTGCACCGGTAGAGTAAGCATCTCCTGCTTCTTATAAGACACCCGCCGTGTTGAACATGTCAACTCCGGTAGTAAAGTCAAATCCGGTAGAGGAAAAACAAACTTTACTGGCAAAGAGAAAGATCTGTTGTCATCTGGGAAACAGATATCTCATAGCGGTCCACAAGATCGTGATGTCGACTGTAACCTTGTTGTAAAAGTTTTGATGTGACAGCCATATTGTTACGTCCATTAAAGTCATCAATGGAAGAACAAACGCGTGCGAATCATACCAGTTGCGTAGAATAGAGCTAAAGGTACGTCGCCGTCATGAAAAGGGAAATTAGTAATACTGAAATCAAAATCATTCCTTTCATCGTAAATTTAGCTCTCATTTTACCAGAGTCAATGATGATAATTAGATCCAGATAAAGGGAATATTTGGAATCTTGGTTAGCTTTCTTGAGGGTAGGTGGTGTCGACATAATCTAAAAACTAAGGATTGTCAATAGTAAAGATATCGTATACCTGCTGTCATCGTATTTTTTTTCACTTTTAAAAATTTTCAGGATGTATATTGGTAATGTATGGAGAGATTTGTAATACAAAAGTAACCCCTTTATGTCTAATTCTTTGTTTAATTTGACTTAAAAAGTGGCATTTTAGTTAAAACTGTTTGTGATTTCGCCGTGATAGCAAAGAAATGTCAAGATATGATCTTTTAAAAAAATGAAAATTCAAATTCAAAATTTTAATATCTATTTTCTATCAAATAATTTCTTTGAAAATAACAAATAAACGATACCAAACACGAACATATTCCATGAAAAAAATACAGGAAAACATGTGTTTTCGCCGTGTCCCTTGTGTTACTGTAACCGTGTAATTCAACCAGGAAGTAAGGGTTATCTCTCTTACTGATTAACTAAGTGCCTTCCTGAAGTTGAAGTATTGGATATTCCATTAAGCACTTATTGATGCTATTAAAGCCTAAAAATCTACCTCTTAAGTATGCAGGGTAACACCATAATTTTTATTTCTGTCCCTGTTGTTACTGCGTTTTATATTATTCTTCATATTTATTTAGGATCATTTAGCACCAGTTTGCTTTGCAGAACAATCTGACTCGTTGTACAAGGGAACATACAATGCGAATAAAATTGGATTTAGAAATGAATATGTCCCTTGTATTACTGTCCCTTGTTTTACGAAAACAAGGGACCGAATTCGTAAAATCAGGGGCGACAAGTTGATTCTAAGCAACCATGGTTGAGAGCAAGACAAAAACAAATGCAATCACCCCGTGTACAATACTTTTCTAGTTCATCTGATTGGAAACATAGATCCTTATTCATAATACTAAGGGTTTTTGAAACATTATACAGACAGTAACACAAGGGACAATTTAAAAAAGTAACACAAGGGACGTACATGATTGCTAGCTCAACGATGCAACTTCGATATTACCATTGAATACAAATCAAATTTAAAAGTAAATAGAGCAATGAATCAGTAATGTTATACTTCTTAATTCGATAGTTTTACAAAACTAAAAGATTTATTAGAATGCACAAAAGTCTGATAACTAAAGTAGCCGAGACATAAACATGCAAAAACAAATCAATTGTGACGTGCTAAAATTCATTTGGGGTAGCTTTTCCTTATGTTTCTTAGAAAGAAGGGAGAAATGGATGACTACTGATATGTTTTCAGAAGTAAAAAAATAAACGTGAAAACTTTCAAAAAACTTTTAATTGATAATGTTGTAGACCTCAAATGTCACTTGTGTTACCAAATGTCCCTATTGTTACCTGCTTGTGCGATTGCAGGATGCCTGGATGTAAATTTCCTCTTCAAGTAGATCAAGTAATTGACCTCTACTTTTCCATTTTTTTTAAAGTGATTTAGATTAGAACGCTTAACCATTTTATATGTACTCGATACAAGTGTCCCTGGTGTTACTAAATGTTCCCTTGTGTTACTAAAGTTAAAATTTGTATTATTTTCATGTTTTAAGTTAAGATATTGATTCTCTTTGAATGAAAATGTTGGTTTCCTCTTTCCATTTTTGGGTCATCAAACTGACATAATTGAATTGTTAAATATAGAGACATTATTTTATTTTTGATGGTAGAAAGTTACCAGTGTAACCAATTGTGTCCCTTGTGTTACACAATTGTCCCTGGTGTTACTGACCAGTTTTGGCCAACCAGAAATTTGTAGCTCAACTCTAGTGTAAAAATTAAGAGGAAAGATAGCGTATGTTTGAAATAATGATATAAACGATAACATATTTTTGATATTTAAAATAATAAGTAAATAAATTGTAAAAGTTTGAAAGGTCTAATCCCGTTCTTGTACGCAAGAGACTTGCAATTAAAAAAAAAACAATTATGTAAATTACGAAATCAAGACAATATCATTTTATACCAGTAACATTTATTTGTTCATTATATCAAGGGGGGTTACAATGGCAATATTCTAATAACATACGTGATTTTTATCATTTTTCCTAATAGTAACTCAAAGGACACTGGCTGGTGGCAATTGACTTATTTTTCGATTAAAATTTATTTTTATGCATTTAAAGTTAATGCCGAGATGTTGTTTCTCAAACTTCAAATGATTAAGCACAAAAAAAAAAAAAAAAAAAAAAAAAAAAAAAATGGCCAGTTTGATTTTTTCTACAATCATCTTCAAAATATTGACAATTTTTGAGAATGACCATATAGCTGAAATATTGCTCACTGGAGTTAAACTCAAACTAATAAAATCATTCAATTTACAAACAAGTCTCTTTAAAGTTTTAGTCCTTCACGAGCATCCTTCAGTTTCTGGCAGCTTCTAATTGAAGTTGATATAATTTATTACAATTACCCATCCCACAATTATCCAATACCTCACAAGCATATTCAAAAATTGTTCGAATATATACTAAGTACAATTTCTCTAATTTTTTACGACAAAGTCTATATTTTAATTTTCGAAGAACATTTAAGTGTTTAATATACTTGAAATGATATTTTCAATATGTACATACCATTTGGCATCACTGCTAAATGTTATCCCAAGATGTTTATGACAATTTGTAATCGGAGTATTTGTTCCATTTAATGTAAATTCGAGGTCCGGAATATCTATATTTGAAAATATCATAATTTCTGGGGTTTTTTGTTCGGATTAAAAGACATTATACATTTCTTTGACCACTCGTCCAACTCCTTCAAGTCCTGATCAATCACAGTTTTTATTTGTAATCCATTACAACTTGAATAATTGAACGAGGTGTCGAGAAAGTGAGATAAGGTTTTCTGCAATATCGTTCATATAGATAATAAATAGAAGTGGACCTAAAACTGAACCCTGAAGGACAGTGACTACCTTGATAGAGCTCGGTTGCTTACAAATAGGCTACTTAAGCAAGGGTATATCGCCCATAACTTGAAGTCATCACTACAGATGATCTTTCTCTTTGCCTCTAAAGTTTGTTTTTTCTTCTTTCCGGATTTGACTTTACTACCAGAGTTGGCATGTTCAACACGGCGGGTGTCTTATAAAAAGCAGGAGATGCTTACTCTACCGGTGCACCTGATCTCTTATCTCTGAAATAGAAGGGACAACAGGAAACACCTGTAATAACTGTTTTGCAGAAAATAAATTCACAGTAACTTCGGTATTTAGTTATTTGTTATACTTCCATGTCAACAGCTGACGTCAAGTGTAATCACGTAACGTCGTTTACCAATGAAATGAAGGATGATGGGCAACAGTTTATCGGCGGGCAACAGTTCGAACACTGTTGACCGGCAACAGTCTTTTCAGACACAAATTGAAAAAAAAACAGACCAAATGTTAACTATTTTATGTAATATGGCTACATAGGAAAAATATATAAAGATGTATAACTTTTTTAAAATTCGTCTCTGCTTGGCCCAATTTATCTCATAAACATTTTACGAAATCATACGGAGTAAATGAACATGAGATTATAACGCACGTGTTAACTCCAACTGCAATAGATCTTATTGAGCTGTCTGGCCATGTCGGAAATAGTTCATCATCAGCAGCACTAGAAATCAAACATAGGAAATCCATAATTTCAAACAATTTTAAAATGCAGATGTATTTCAGACTGAAGCTTAGCAATGGAACAACGGCAGTAGAATACCGAAGGAAGAAAGGAGTGAAATTTACAAAAATCGAAGTCCAAAGGCATGACCAAAACGAGAACACTGGAAACAATGACGCCAGACACAAAACAACGACGCTAGACAGACAGAAAGCACAGAAAAAGAAATCACAACATTCAAAACAAAGCACTCACAGTGTGAACTCCAGTGAAACTGAGAGTTACATCAGGTGCTCCGGAAGGGTAAGCATGTCCTGCTCTGTTAACAGCACCCGTCACACTGAGAGTGGGTCAATCCAGGAAAATGTCAAAGTCGGTAGTCAAATCCGGGAAGACGTGAATCTAGCTGAAAATGTCCACTTTCATTTGGGATACTGACACGTCATATCTTTCGATGATGTTATGGTGACGACCATAGAACTTCTTGAGGGGTGATGTTAACATAGGTTGAACAAATCCCTGACTAAGCAGCTTTTGGGACAGTGTTTTTGCTCTGTTCAAAAAATCACTGTACAAACTACACGCTCGACAGTAACGAATCAACTGTGAAATGTACACTCCATAGGCTGGAGAGGTAGGTATATTGCTGTTAAGAAAGGGAAAGTTCACGATTTGGAAATTAAAATCATCACGCTTATCATACAGCTTAGACTTCAAACGTCCATCTTCGTCAATATACAATAACAGATCTAGGTACGAAGCTGAAGTAGGTGTTTCAGTTGTTTCTTTAATTTCAAGCTCATTTGGATAGATCTGATGTAAATACTCTTTAAATTTAGGGTTATTAAGAAAAAGTACATCGTCTATGTAGCGGAAGCTTAAATCAAAGGACTTTCTTTGAATAAGCCCCTGTAAAAACTTGGCCTCGTACGAGTAAAGGAAAAGGTCAGCTAAACATTTTGATTACGACAGTCTCGGTGTACTTCTTGTTTGAATCAGTGTGTGGTTCTTAACAAAATATGTCTTGTCTTTCCCTATAACTAGATAGGTGTTTCTGCGTTCTCCATTTTTAGTGGAGAAAATGGAGCGAAAAGTTTTAAACACCTTAAAAATATGATGAATAGTAAAATATCTTATAAACAAATATGTTAATGCACCAAAATCGAAATACTTTTAGATTATTTCCAAATACAGTTGACACAACAACACTAGAAACCAATCGAATGCGTCCTTTTGGTCCAAGGTCATTATGTTAAAATATCATAAGGATAGATCACTTAGAACAGAGATTATCACAAGCAAACAAAGTGCCTACAACAACGTAGGTCGAGTATCATACCAATTTATGACCTGAGATTTTTTTGCGGCTGCAAAGTTATGTTATACACCCTGATTTTGTTTTTGAATATTTGAAAAAAGAAAAAAAAATGTAACTTGTCAAGGTTATGGAATGAAACAAATCGTCAATTAACAAACAATTAAAGGATATGGAGTAAATGCGCAAAGTCTCTACAAATACACGGTAGAACCAAGCAATGGAACAATGTTTTTATTGTTGTTCCTCGTCTTGAAGTCACCATTAATAATTTAACAATGAGATTTTTGTACTTTTGCTTAAGCTGTCAATCCGCTAAGTACCATTAACAGTGTTTTCCGTCGGATAAATCCGGTTATTAATTTTGCTAAAGCTGTCATTCCGCTCAGTATCATTAACCGTGTTTTCCGTCGGATAAATCCGGTTATTAAAATGGCAGGCGGCAGGTGGGCGGGCGGTTGCCAAATACCTAAATTATTTGTCCGGAGCAAATCTCCTACAGTTTTTAACATAGAAGGTTTATATTTTGAAGATCATTTGTACAAACGTGTGCATGTCACTTTAAATTTGATTTCCGATAATACATGCAAATATTACCACTTGTTGAAGTTCGTGTTTTTTACGTCAAATATCTGCCAACAGGGTACCCCATTTGTCTAGAGCAGGATGTAGCCTCAAAAAGTTTTTGTATAAACTTTAAAAAAGAAGGCTAAACATTGCAGATTTAAGTTGACCTCTGAGTAAGACATACTGTCCATGGTTTGCTGTCATATTGACAGCTTTCGTCTTGTTTTTGCATTGTACTAGTCCAATACAAGGGAATCACATTATATTAAAATATGAGAAAAAGAGTTGCTTACCTTCTTATACTCAATCTTAAACAAAAGTCAAGGATAAGAGTGTTAACTATGCTTACAAGTCTGCTGTATCGCATCGAAATATATTAGAGAAAATGCTATATTCTCTGATATCACGGTGAATTCTGTGTACAATTTTATTGAATGATAAATCTGTCTAGACCTAGCTGAAGTAAGAATTCCATACCTTGTTTCAATGACATCTTCTATATGTGATAAGGCCTGGGTAAATAATAACAAAATACCGAAGTTACTGTAAATAGGAGTTTGCCAGATGCTTATAACATTTAATTTGGAACACCTGTCTAGGCCTGGATTATACTTACATCTGCTACATCTACCCTGGCCTGGGTAAAGTAGGAATTGTCTACCTTATTATACGACCGCAAAAAAATTTTGTGGTCGTATCTTGGTATGATACTGGCGTCATCGGCCTCCTTACTGTGCCCATCAGATTACTGTGTCAAGCTCTTTACTGTCACCACATTCATTTTAAATTATACTTGCTCAAAGTTCAGGGGTCGACATGCTGCGGTCGTATCATGTTGCGCTCGGCGTATCCCTTTATTATACCTACATCTGCTACATCTTTCCAGCCTTGGGTAAAGTAAGAGTTGTCTACCTTATTATATTTCCATCTTCTAAATCTGGCCGGGTCTTGGTTAAGTAAGAGTTGTCTACCTTTATTATACTAACATCTACTACATCAGTCCAGGCCTTGGTAAGTAAGAGTTGTCTACCTTTTTATACTAATTTCTACTACATCTGTCCAGGCCTGGGTAAAGTAAGAGTTACTATACTTACATCTGCTACATGTAGTCAGCGTTGTCTACCTTATTGTACTTACATCTGCTACATTTGTCCAGGCCTGGGAAAAGTAAGAGTTGTCTACCTTATTATACTTACTTCTGCTACATCTGTCCAGGTCTGTGTAAAGTAAGAGTTGTCTACCTTATTATACTTACATCTGCTACATGTAGTCAGGGTTGTCTACCTTATTATACTTAAATTTGCTACATCTGTCCAGGACTGGGTAAAGTAAGAGTTGTCTAACTTATTATACTTACATCTGATACATCTGTCCAGGCCTGGGTAAAGTAAGAATTGTCTACCTTATTATACTTACATCTGCTACATGTAGTCAGAGTTGTCTATCTTACTGTACTTACATCTGCTACATCTGTCCAGGCCTGGGAAAAGTAAGAATTGTCTACCTTATTATACTAATATCTGTACAGGCCTGGGTAAAGTAAGAGTTGTCTACCTTATTATACTTACATCTGTCCAGGCCTGGGTAAAGTAAGAGTTGTCTACCTCATAATACTAACATCTACCTCATCTGTCCAGACCTGGGTAAAGTATGAGTTGTCTACCTTATTATACTTATATCTACTACATCTGTCCAGGTCTGGGAAAAGTAAGAGTTGTCTACCTTATTATACTTACATCTGCTACATCTGTCCAGGCCTGGGAAAAGTAAGAGTTGTCTACCTTACTTTACTTACATCCACTACATTTGTCCAGGCTTGTGTAAAGTCAGAGTTATTTATCTTCGTATCATCTAAATGAGCCAGGTAATTTCTGTAGTACTTTATTCTGGCCAGGTCAGCTCCATCACTTGTCTCCCACGATGGCGGCAGACGATAAAATCCGGCAGATGGTGGAGCAAGAGTTGTAAGGTTTCGCAGAAGACAAATCATTAGCGTGATGTCAAATTTCGTTGAAACCGGGACACCTGTACAAAACATAACACAAATAAAATATTGTAACCAAATATTGAAGATCACTGAGTCTTTTCCATTGTTCAGGAATATAAAGGTTGCCTATCTAGAGTGTGGTTACATTGAGACAGAGTAGTGAACGGGAAAAGTACCATGAGTCAGAATGCTTAACTACAATGGTCACTTTGAGCCAAAGTGTTCAACAAACATGTTCATCTTTACACAGAAGATTGAACAGCATAGTTTTTTTTCTAGAAGCAGAGTTTTAGACAACAAAGAACAAAATAAGTGTTGCGAGGTGGTTATATAATACCAAAGTCAGTGAAATAGTAAACCACCGAAATTTGGCTAAGTCAAAGTAGAAATAAGACATCATCTGAAATTTAAAGATAAATATGTAAATGGCACCAGGGTGCACAAGCCGAGTTGCAACTTCAAATATAATCCAAGTTAATGTAAATACCAAAATATTTCTAAAATTGTCTATTTATTTTCTTTCCTACCTAATATCTAAAATTCTAAGAATTCAAGAGGGTTTATGTTCTAGTTTCATGTCCAGATGTCTTGACATTTCAATATATAAATCTATTTTCGGTCAGTGTGACCTTCAGTGACCTTGACCTTTGACCTACTTTCTCCAAAATCAAAAGGGTTCCTCCCCTCTTGGTATGCAACAATATATCAAGTTTCATTTCAACTGGATGTAGACTTTTTGAGTTATCATCCAGAAACCAATTTTTTTTTTAAATTCTCAGTCTATTTTTGGTCACTGTGACCTTGACCTTTGACATTTTTTTTCTGAAATCATTAGGTTCCCTACCTTCTACAGTGATTTTGAAAGACTTGTTTTACTACCTTTTAAAGGCTGTTTCCCCTGGAAATTTTTCCTTAAATTGACCACAGCTACCTTTTTTTTTCTTCCCAATTGTGTTCACAAAATTCCCAAAAGGAGTGAGATTGCATATTAAATTCTTCCAAATCTTAAAATGTTCTGTTCTTTGTAATAAATAAATACTTTTTTACATGCATATTGAAGTGTCCCTACATTGAATTCAATCCTGAAAACCATTTCATGGAATGGTTTTACAGAAATTAATTTTTGAAGTTAATTTCCTAATTTATCGAAATTGTGCTTTATTTTCCCAATCAAAAAGGCACAGACAGTTTTTAAAAAAGGCAACAAAATCACTCTTCCAGGTACCCAACAAAATATCCAAGTTTCATTTCAGATAGATATAAACTTTTTGATATATCACCCAGAAACCAAATTTTTCTGAAATTTTCAGTCTATTTTCGGTCACCGTGACCTTGACCTTCTTTCTCCAAAATCAATAGGGCTCCTCCCTTCCTGGTATCCAACAACATATCCAAGTTTCATTTCAAAAGGATGTACACTTTTTGAGTTATCATCCAAAACCAAATTTTTCTCAAATTTTCTGTCCATTTTCGGTCAGTGTGACCTTAACCTTTGACCTACTTTCTCCAAAATCAATAGGGTTCCTTCCCTCTTAGTACCCAACAATATATCCAAGTTTCATTTTAATTCGATGTAAACTTTTTGAGTTATCATCCGGAAACCGAATTTTTCTCAAATTTTCAGTCTATTTTCGGTCAGTGTGACCTTGACCTTTGACCTACTTTCTCAAAAATCAATCGGGTTCCTCCCCTCCTGGTACCCAACAATATATCCAAGTTTCATTTCAATTGGATGTAAATTTTTTGAGTTATCATCCGGAAACCAA
>MJUU01021088.1:0-13570 GCA_002080025.1 Modiolus philippinarum | reverse complement strand
GCCCGCCCGCAACACCAAACCAATAGCCGAGTTCAACTTCGTTGCAACTCGGCTAAAAAACGGGATTAAATGTCCAATTTTTCAACATGTAATGTCTTTGGTGATGGAAAAATAATGAACCAAAGTTGTGAAGAATTTGATAATAAAAACAAATTTCAAATTTTAGTGATATGACAAACGGATATAAGACTATACATTTCTGGTACGAAAGTTCCTTGAAGTTCAAATCTCAGCGTCTAAAAGTAACAAAAAATGGATAGCTTTCAGTTCGAATTTTTGTCTATGTTTCATCGCTACGTCGGTTTTAGGAAGTCAGAACAGTCATCCGCATATCGGAGATGCTGTGATTAGCGAGTTGGAAATGATTGTCGACTGGTCAGTCAATGTTACTTTGCTACGGGGCGCAAATGTTCCGCACGACGGTCACTAACTCGGCTGCCCATTTCTCCAATAAATAGTTTGCCACAACAAATGTATTGATCTTACAGTACGGTTTAAGCAAATCTCATTATTGTTGAACATAGTCTCAAGATGAAGATCAACAGTTCTATTATTTGTGTTTACCTTTTTTTTTGAGTTTTGCTTCATGTGCATTTAATCATATCCTTTCGTTGTTTATTTTAAAAAGACAAGTAAACGTGTCAGATTTACTTTCTGGTATATTAGAATAGACTGCAAAACATAGGTAGTTATATATTTATTTAATTTTTTAGCTTTATTTGTTAATGTATCAAAAAGACTGTAAAACATATATTTATTTACAACTATTTATTTACAAGGACACAACTAGATATGTTTTTTCTTCTGGTGAATTAAAAATACAAAGATGCCCATGTTGCAGAATAAACAGTGTTTTTATGCTGTACACGTGTTTATCGCCCACCTTCGGAAATAAACTGGCAAGCGTGTTTCAACATTATTAAAGACTCGGTAACCAATTATTGTATAAAACAAGGGTAGTAGAATACCGAAGTAACAAAGGATCAGTATTTACAAAAATCGAATTCCAAATACATGGCCAAAACGATACACAGAAAAAAATGACAATAGACAGCTACAAAACATAGAAAAAAAACAACACAACATTCAATACAAAGGCACTCACAGTGTGAACTTCCATGAAACTGAGAGTGACATCAGGTGCTCCGGAAGGGTAAGCATGTCCTGCTCTGTTAACAGCACCCGTCACACTGTAAGTAAGTCAATCCTGGAAAAAGTAAAAATCGGTTTAGTCAAATCCAGAAAGACGTGAATCTAGCTGAATATATCGGCTTTCATTTGGGACACTGACAAGCCATATCTTAATGATGTTATGGTGACGGCCATAGAATTTCTTGAGGGATGAAATTAACATATGCGGAACAAATCCCTAAGCAGCTTTTGGGACAGTGTTTTTGCTTTGGTAAAAAATGACTATACAAACTACATGCTCGACAGTATCGAATCAACTGTGAAATGTACCGTCGATAGGTTGGAAAGGTAGGTATGTTGCTGCCAAGAAAGGGGAAAGGGGTAGTTCAGAATTGGGAATTTAAAAACATCACGCTTGTCACATAGCTTAGATCTCAGACGTCAATCTCAGTCAAAATACAACATAAGATCTAGGCACGAAGCTGAATTAGGTGTATCAGTTGTTTCTTTACTTTCAAGCTCATTGGGATAGATCTGATGTAAATATTCCTTAAATTTTGGATTATTTAGAGAAAGTACATCTTCTTTGTAGCGAAAGCTGAAATTAAAGGACTGGGCTAAATGTTTTTGTTTTCTTTGTGTATGCCCTTGTAAAACTTGGCCTCATACGAGTAAAGGAAAAGGTCAACAGGAGTGGCAAACAGATAGCTCCCAACAGATAGTTGTCTGTTGGAAAACGCGACCTCCGAAATCGACAAAAATGTTTTCGACCTAAAATTCTAACATTTTAATTACATCAGTCTCAGTGTACTTCTTATTTGAATCAGTGTGGCTTTTAACAAAATATGTTTTGTCTTTCCCTACTACTAAAAAGGTGTATCTGCGATCTCCATTTTTTTGTACAGAAACATTGATGTATTGAATCTGCAATTACTGTTTTCAGTTTATTGTGTGGCAGGGTTGTATACAGAGTAGAAAAATCGAAAGTTTGCATGCTATGGCAATGAGTTGGACTGGTTGCGGATAACTGTTCAAGAACAGTACATGATAGTAATACTAAATACTGTCATTAACTGACATCAACTGTAGCAATAAGGGACAATGCATGACAGTAGTCGTTAAGACTGTCATTTACTGTTAGTTAGATTTTTGACAGTACCTTCACAGTAGCAAACAGTGAATTACAGTGACAAATTACTGTTCCTGGTATTGACAGTACTTTGTGTGGTTCATAGTGATGGAGTAAAAGTCTCTACAAATACAAGACTAAACCAAACAATGGAACAATGTTGTCCTACTTCTTTGTTGTTGTTTTTCATATCCTTTCAATGTTTATTTAAGACTGTATATTGTCTATCCTGCAGTGTGGAGTCCGTAAAAAAGATTCCCCGTAGGAGAAATGTATCCTTTCTCTATATATTTTAGCTTAGTGTACTTATTCTTGAGAGATTTTCTCATATGGATATACTATCAAATTTTGACATTTTATTCTCATCTTCTTTTTTGTAATTTACAAATGTCATTATGGCCACTTGTTTATAGTGCCCAGATCTCATTATTTTACACTGAAAAGTATTTTAACAATCGACTTGATGAATACCATGTGTTCGTATGTATGCTGTGATTGTCCACTAGCTTAGGACACTAGAGATTTTGTCGAGCAACAGATGACAGCGATTGTAAGAGCACTTTACCAGTTAATTTTATGTTTGTTGACGATCTCGCCCCAAAAAACATGGATGAAGCATTGTCAATACTGTGAAAGTACTTTTATTCGGGGGTACCAATTTTCGTGGATTGAACACAAGTTATTAGTTAATTCGTGTTTTGAGACTTTCCACAATTGAATTAAACGTGAAATTTGTATTTCGTTGGGTATGAAATTTCGTGGTTTAAGTCAAAAACGAAATCCACGAAAATTGATACCCCACGAACAATAGTACTTTCACAGTAATTACTAATGAATTTTTCTTAAACCGCCTTGAACTAACTATGAGGTATGAGCAAAGCTCATTGTTGAAGGCGTGATGGTGACTTCAAAATAAACAACAAGAGAAGCATTGTTCCATTGATTGGATCCAACCCTCATTGAAGAGACTAATGTACTATACTCCATATGCCTTCATTGCTTATTTTAGACTGTTGTTTGTCTCTCCTGCGGTGTTGATTCCGAAAAAGGATTCCCAGTGCGAGATATGTATGTACAAGATAAAATAAGATCGTTTTTGTATGTAAAGCACATTAATACAACTGACTCATAAAAACTAGGCATTAATCACAATACAGCAGGTCGTGCTACATACAAAAGAGTTTCATTTGATGAAATCCTTTCCAATCACAGGTCATTCATGTCCCCTTTGACTATTCATACAGAAAAAAAATCAAGACCTGCCGTTCCTATATTGGGTAAGATATTACACAAAATCCATACAAGGAAAGATGCTTCACAGGATATTGTGCCCGAAGTGATATAAATCACATGTGAATACTAAAAAATCGAAGAATTTATTTGAAACCTTAAATTCCGTCCATTTCCTCGAATGCATTCTCTCATAAGATTTGATTTTTCCAAACTGCACCACATGCTTTCACATGTTAAGGGAGTTCAAGTGTCAGAAATTTTGTAATTAGAATTAAAATTATGCCTTTTTGTTTTGAAGAACAACATGAGCAAAAAATTTTGTGACCTTTGACCAAGAAAATATGATCCATGTGCAAAAAAATAAAAAAAAAATAAAAAAATAACCCTGTTAGAGTGGATAAAACCCTAGAATATCGAATGCTTCTGAAATCTGACGCTCATTATCCCTTAAACTAAAATCGTGAATAAAACTGTTCATACTTATTTTTGGCAAAGTACTTACCATTTGTAGGATGTAAAACATCCCACTGAGCCTGATTGATTACCCTTTTTCCTTTTAACGCATTGAGTTTGTTGAACTCACGTTGTATGGTAGAGTGTAAACATGCAGGAGCAAAGTCTGTACAGCTGTCAAATTTATATCTAACTGCTCTTGGTGCTATTCCAAACAGCAGTAATGACATTCGTACATAGTTCTTTTCTTCAGTGATTGTAGCCATGGTGACAGAATTTCTAAATCTATACCCATACAGTAAATGTTTTGCAAGCAAATCTGTAATCTGTAGTATGTAATTTGGGTTACAGAATTCACAATCAATACCAGAAAATATTCTTCAGGAACCAATCTGAAAACACAAATGATTAACTTGATCAAGCTAAAATATGTAGATATGTTATTTTAAATGTAAATCTTACGTTTGGTCTCTGAGAATTATTGTTTATAATTTGACATGTTAGATAACAATACTGTTAAATGTTAGGTGTGTGTGTTTGTATCTGTGTTCCACTGGTACTACACTGCACAACCTTCTTACAATATGGTTTGCATAATGTTTGGTTTGTATCCTGGTTGACTATCTGGTTTGTACATATATACATATATGGTCAGACCACTAAGGTCTGTGAAGCTGTTTGGTTGGTAGCTTTACACTGGCCAGAACCCGAGCCACTGGTTTGTTCTCCTTGCAAGTGTGAAGATCTTGTTTTAAGATACTAAACTATTACAATAACTAAATGATAAACACTTTTCAACTTTCAGTATGGTTTAATATACCATATTTAACTATAATATATTTTATAACAATATAAATACCCCCAGAGCGACAGAAAAATATAACGGGGACCCCCTTTGGACTTGTAGGTTTGATTACTCGACGGACATATACTCCAAGGTCACGGTTTGTTAAGTCTCAGGTCAACAACAATGGGGCGGTTCGGGGTAAGTAGGCCGTGAAATGTAAATAAAGGACGTACTATAAATAAACTCTCTGACGAGGTCACTAGCCTAATATGATTTGAGCACTGCGGGTGATTGTGCCGCTCTGGTTTGACTACAGACGTGAAATAGGGTTCAATAGCTCCTAGCCCTGGTTTGAGACCGCAGTGTGTCGAAAATTGAAGCGTCGCGCCTTTTATACTATCTAGCCCACAGCCCACCGTCGGCAAGGAGATGTGGGACTTGGTGGGCTCTAAAGCTAAAGTTGATTGGCTCCGCTCACAGTTCAATAGGTCAGCTCAGGTCAAATAAATCAGCTACGATCGATCATGCGCAGTAACCCGAAACTGGGAAAATGGCGGAATTTACAAACAAACGTCAAACAGACAAGGGAAAAAGGGGAATGGTGGCTGAAGTAAACCTAGCAATGATAACAATATACGAGTCCCTAACAAATGAATAGAAAAGGTGAGAATGCATGACATGAGGTTAAATGGGAGAACTAAAGCTGGGAATAGTCAATGTCAGGGAATGGACCCCCCCGTGGTCAAACAGTGAGAACGAACTCTTTCTTAACAATCCCTCTAACAAATACAATTACATACATAATATTTCGCGTTTGTGATATTCATGGCTTAAGCACAGTACATAGTTCATTGTCCATTCACTCGAGAATCATTCACACGCGTCACTACTCGACTTCACAACGAAAACAGTAATCGGACGGCAAGTACCAACGCGATAATGAAAGTGAAATAAAAGCGAGTAGTTGGGAAAAGAAAAAGAAATGAACATTCATACAATAAATACCCTAACATACCTAAGCCTAACCCCTAACCGTAACAATACCATACAAAAAAATAAATGAAATAAATAAAAGAATAGTAATAAATATACATGAAAACAAGGAAAAATCAGAAAAAGTAATTTTCCTCTTGCATAGCTCTGTCGTTAGCTGATTTCGGCTTTTCTATTTAGATCTTATTTGTTAATGGTGAATAAAAGGATATGGAGTAAATGCACATGAGACAAAGTCTCTACAAATACATGGTAAAAAACAAGCAAAGGAACAACGCTTTTATTGTTGTTCTTCATCTTGAAGTCACCATGAGGCCTTCAACAATGAGCTTTGCTCATACCTCATAGTAAGTTCAAGACGGCCCCTAGCACCGGTTTAAGCGGAATTCTTTGCTAATTGTCGAGCAGCGCTACATCCATGTCTTTCTTGGTCATGGGTGCGGGATTGTCAACAAACATCAATTAAACTGGCAAAGTGCTCTTACAATCACTGTCATCCTTTGCCCGACAAAAGCACTAGTGTCGTAAGCTAGTGGACAACTACAACATATAGACATACACAGGGCACTCATCAAGTCGAATGTAAGAAAACTTGGCGTTATAAAATAGCGAGATGTGGGCACTTAAAACAGGTGTTCTGGATTACATTTCGAAATGAATAAAAATAAATGCCAAAATTTGAACGTATCAATAGTATATCCATATGAGAACTTCTCTTGTTACTTGTTCTCTATCAGTTTTCTCATGTATTTTGGTTTATGGACTTCCAAATGTTTTGATATACTCTGCACTGAAGAGACATAAATTGTCGAAATGCGCATATGCAGAATTTTGTTATATAGACTAACACAGGTCACTCATCAAGACGATTGTAAGAAAACTTTGCATTTTAAAGAAGTGAGATATGGGCACAATAAACACATGATCAGATTAAATAAGGAAACTAAAAAAAATAACAAATGCCAACACTTTGAAAGCATGACAGTACATCCATATGAGAAATCCACTAATAAGTACACCATAACTCAAATATAAAGAGAGCATACATCTCTCGCGAGGGGAATCTCCAAACTGCTGGAGAGACAAACTCCTGACCTAAATAAACAATGAAAGGATATGGAATAAATCTACATGAGACAAAATCTCTACAAATACATGGTAGGAAACAACGACAGTAGAATATTGAAGGAACAAGGGAAGTGATGATCCCCCCAAAAAAGTTCAAAGACATGGCGAAAACGGCAACAGAGAAAAACAAGGACAAAAGAGGACATGAGACAGCCACAATGCACGGAAGACGACATTAAGAACTAAAGCACACCTAGTGTGAAATCTTATGAAAACAAAGCATAGGAGCGACGTTTTTATTGTTGCTAGATAATAGTGTTGCACACGGCTCTATAATGACTAAATACCGAAGTTACAGTGAATTTAAATTCTGCATATGCGCATTTCGACAAGTTATGTCTCTTCAGTGCAGATAAAATCTAAATGTTTGGAAAACCATAAACTCAAACATGTTAAAAAACTGATAGAGAACAACTAACCAATATGATCTAAATGTAAAGCCAAAATCAGCTAAGGACAGAGCTTTGCATGAGGGAGATACTCCTTAGTTTACAATAAAATTTACAAAAATTTAGATATTGTAAGGTTCCAAACAGAATCGGCTTTCGGGTCAGCACCGAAGTACTGACTACTAGGCTGGTGAATACCCTCGGGATGAAGAACAACAATAAAATGAATGATAATGTGTTGGTTAGGTGAGCTGCATAGGTAGAATATATGATTCCGAATGCCAAGTCTGATGAAAATCTTTTTAATCCTGTTAGCATCGGAAAATCCAGCAAGGTCTTCGGCTTAATTTTCCGATGCTAACAGGTTTAAAAAGATCATTTTCATTAGTGTTAGCATCCGGAATAATATATTCTACCTTTCAGTTCACCTTACAAACACATTATCATTAATTTTATTGTTGTTCTTCATCCTGAGGCCTTCAACAATGAACTTGGTTATACCTCATAGTAAGTTCAAGTCGGCCACTGGCACCAGTTTGAGCGGAATTCTTTGCTAATTTTCGAACAACGCTACATGGCTTTTGCGGGATCGTCGGCAAACATAAAGTAAACTGGCAAAGTGATCTTACAATCACAATAATGTTTTTTTTTTCTAGTTAAGCAGTGTGTATTGTTTAAGGGGGTAGACCTTGGTAGGCATAAACTTTTCCTCTCGATTGATTTTTTTTTATATTTACAGTATTTAAACTATGAGTATCCATATAGAGTTTAAACAAGTTTCAACAATATTCATCGTTCCGTTTTGTGTCAAGTGGTCATCAAAGATAGTAAGCTTCCTTAAATTATTTGTTCCGTTCAAATAGGCTCTAATCGAGATTGTGTTTGATATGAAATTATCCCGAATGCAAAATTCTGTAGTATAAACAAGTATGAAAGTAGGCATGAAATACAATATAAATAAATTTAAATAGGTTGAACTGAAAAACCTGCCTTGGGTGATTTGAAGTGTTCTGTCACAGAAATAAAAAAATATCAATTATGTTTTATCTTTTAGAAAAATAAGAATAAGTTAAAGATAAACATAAGCAAATATATGTAGAAAAAAGGAAAAGGTACCTTTTCGTATTTGGTACTTTCAACTTTCATTTGATATCAAGTTTCCATATTGTCAAGCTAATGAATACAGATAAATAGTTCAATGCTTTGGCAAAAATAGTCCTTAACTTTATGCTGATTTTTTAAAAAAACTAAATGTTTAATAAACTCACATTTTCATAAATAAATCATTCAATCACTAAAATCTATTTAGCGTAAAAGTTTTTTTATACTCTTTCCACTTGTTCAATCATATAATGTTTCCATTCATAAAAAATTAAATGATTGTTTTATGTAAGTGTACTATACGACGTTTTTATTTTGCTAATATTTATACAGTCAGACAGATACTAGTATACAATGAACGGGTATGGAGAAAATGCACACACAACAAGTCTTTAGACATAGTGGCACAATGCTTTCAAGGTTGTTCTACATCTTGACGTGACGATGAATTCAATCTAAGAATGCTGTTTTTATTTTCGTGGTTAGTATAAAGTTTTGTAAAAAATCAAATTTTAATACTGATGCAGTAAGTAAGTTTAGTTGTATTTTAAAGAATCTTTTGACAACATCTGATTTATTCACTCTACTTGTTGATATTCTTTACACGATATATCTTGACCTCATGTTTTACTGTAGTAAGTAATGAAGAGGGGTTTTGTCGTGAATTTGGCGGACAAAGCAATGTATTTTTCTTTGTAAAGCTATTAATAAAGGTTTGGTATCCAGTAGATGAAGGTAGGTTTATTACTTAAATTGACACCGAAGGATTAGTGATTGTTGAGGATGTTGTCCGTTTATATTGTAGAGTGTTTTTAAGTAGGGTTTCCTAATGAATTTGTACTATCCATCTCTTTCATTGTGATATTACAGGTTTAGGCAGCTGGTACAACAACATAATTATCGCGGAGCAATTACAACGTTTCGATCACCTAATATGCTTTTAGGCTTGTGAATTTGATTGTCTGCAGACGCCTCATTCAAGCTACATTTAGAAAACAACGGCAGTAGAATATCGAAGGAACAAAATAAGTGATGATTACAAAAATCGAAGTCCAAAGACATGGTAAAAACCGCAACAGAGAAAAACAAGGACGTGAGATAGCCACAATGCACGAAAATAAAAAGACGACATTAAGAACTAAGGCACTCATACATGTACTGTGAACTCCCATTAAAACCGGGAGTTACATCAGGTGTTCCGGAAGGGTATGCATGTCCTGCTCCACTAGTGGTACTTGTCACGCTATCAGTGAGTCAATCCAGGGTTGAGTCAAAACCGGTTACGTCAAATCCGTGAAGACATGAAATCTAGCTGAAAATGTCCGTTTTCATTTGGGATACAGACACGTCATACTTGTGAATGATTTCATGGTGATGGCCATGGAATTTCTGAAGGGATGAAAGTAACAAAAGCTGAACAAATCCCTGACTAAGCAGCTTTTTGGACAGTGTTTTTACTCTAATACAAAAGTCACTGTATACACTATATGCTCGACAGTATGTGAAATGTACACTCAATAGGCTAAAGAGGTAGGTATATTACTGATCAGAAACGGAAAGTTGACAATTGAGAAGTTAAAGTCATCGCATATGATCATTTGCAGAAAATAAATTAACAGCAACTTCGGTATTTTGTTATTTATTACCACTGGGTCGATACCTCTGCTGGTGGACTGTTAGTATTCACCAGCCCAGTAGTCAGTACTTCAGTGCTGACCCGAAAACCGATTTTGTTGAAATTTGCAATATTAGTATCTAAATTTTACAAAATTTTGTTTAAAAATAAAGAGTATCTCCCTCATGCATAGCTCTGTCCTTAGCTGAATTTTGGCTTTTCTTTTTAGACCCTTTTGGTTATTTGTTCTCTATCAGCTGTAACAAGTTTTTCGGTTAATGGACTTCCAAATTTTTTGGTTTTATCTGCACTGATGAGACATAAGTTGTCGAAATGCGCATATGCAGAAAATAAATTAATAGCAACTTCGGTATTTTGTTATAGCTTAGATTTCAAACGTGCATCTTCGTCATATCAAAAGATCTAAGTATGAAGCTGAAGTAGGTGAATCAGTAGTCTCTTTAATTTGAAGCTCATTGGAATAGATCTGGTGTAAATATTCCTTGAATTTTAGATTATTAAGAAAAAGTACATCGTCTATGTAGTGGAAGCTGAAATTAAAGGACTGAGCTAAGTGCTTTTGTTTTTTTCTTTGTGTAATTAATGGAGGAAAGATAACCTGAAACACTTACAATGGCCGAACATTACAATCACATGTCACAATCAACGAGGGAACTGCACAAGAAAAACAATAAAATGACAAAAGACAAACATAGATAACGATAGGAACTCGGGATAGCCGGACTTCGTACCGGCACTAACAACAGCCAGCGGTAGGGTTAAACCAGTTTATGGGTACCCAAATCTCCCCTTTCTCTATCCCGTTTTCCTATAGTATAATAAACATACAAATAAAACCCAATACAGGTAGACCACTAACTCTAAGACCACAATCTTGAAAAGACAAAACATAATTTAGAAAGATTGGTCGAGGAGTGCCCGCCGCTTAACTGCCGGCTAGCTCAAGGAGCCTAGTCTGCTGGTAAAACACTGTTGCGCTACGGAATAATAATCAAATTCAAAACTTCCCGAAGGGTTTGGTACAGAATCATCATGGATTTCAGTAGACATAGGCAGTATCAGTGAGAGGCCAGTATATTTGTAAAATCTTCAGGTCATTGGCTCCCAAAGCAAATTTAACGGAATCATGAAGAATGTCCGGTCAATATCTCCTATTACATAAAGAATGTAAGTTACGTTCCAGTTTTACTGGATTTTTTTATCATTTTTTGACATTTTTAACAACATTTCCGTAAAAACACGTGTAAGAAATGCCTTAAGTAATAAGCTGTTTCCGAGTCGCATTATATTTAGATACCAAAAATCATCTCTTCTATAAAATTTCTAAAATGTTTTTATCAATCTATGAAATCTGTAATCTTGTTGTAATAGTTTAGATGTGATAGTAAGGTTACGTTCATTAAAGTCGTCAAGAGTAGATCAGACGCGTGCGAATCGTACCAGTTGAGATATATACACCCCGTTAGCCTTTGTAAAAACTTGGTATTCAAACGAGAAAAGAAAGAGATCAGCTTAAAGTGGCGCGCAATTAGTTTCCATGGGAATCTCGATTGTCTGTTGAAAAACGCGGCTTCCAAATTAGACAAAAATATTGTTTATTAAAAATTCCGACATCTTGATTACGTCATTCTCCATGTACTTCTTGTTTGACTCAGTGTGGTTCTTAACAAAGTATGTTTTGTATTTCCCTTCTGCTAAATAATTGTATCTGCGTTCTCCGTTCTTAGTGCAGAAACATTGATGTGTCAAATCAGAAACATTTTTTTCAATTTATTAAGTGGCAGGGTAGTATAAAGAGTAGACAAAATCAAAAGTTTGTATGCTATGGCAATTGGTGAGACTGCTAAAGGATAGCTGTTCAAGGAGATCTTTTGAATTTTTTAGAATTCACATCTGATTGACGCCGCTCGTTGAGTAGACCTTATCACAGTAACTTTTCAAGTCATCTCTGACTGCGGTCAATAAAGTATTAAGGAGCTTGGAAAGTGGCTTAGTGGTGCATCTGAAAGACCCCGTAATGATTCGCTGTTTGTATGGGTTCTTATGAAGTTAAGGGGCCCAGTATATGTAGGGGATCTGTTGTTTTCATCATCCGCTTTGATGAGCAGAGGTGGGATTTTCAATAGTCTCCCCCTTGATAGTGTAGTGGGAGTATAAGGTGGGTTTCCCGATGAACTATCAATTCCCATCTCCTTAACCGAGCTTAGTTGATTTAATCCAATCGAAAAGTGTGTTGACATTTTCTTTCTCCTTTTTAGCCTATTGTTTGGTATATACTCTTCTATTTCTGAATAAAGTTTTTGAATTCAAATATATTTACAGGCACATTATTCGTATATAGACATGTCTAGCCAGAGCATTTAAACTGATGTTTTTTAAAAAGTGAATTCAATTGATAATGCCGCATGGAAAATTAGGTTGCATTCAACTATCAAACATTTCTCTAAGTCACATCATATATGATATTGGTATCAAATTACTTACTGAAGTTAATAAATGAAACACCTTGTCAATAAAAAAATACCTTAAGAAAATACATTACTTGAATACCCGAATGCGTCAACCGTATATTTGAAAGTAAAAAACATAGTATATTGATGACGCGTAGCGGAGCCTGTAAACAGATTTATTTCATATCACTTTTGTTACAAATAATTCAATTGGTTCAATTACTATCACATGGTATGCTGTATTTCAACATACAGCTTGAACAATACTCGTTGCGGGCTGTATAGATATCCGATACAGCCCGCTGAGGAAATACAGCCCGGTGGTGACGTCAACAGAACCAAAACATATATTTAGCTTATTGTTTTTTTTCAACCTGTCAACCGAGAAATATAAGAAAGGAACAAAATGCATTAATCTCACGTTGTTTTGAATAATGATCAGTTTCAGAAAGTCAGAAATTAGTAACCATATGATTTCAATTTCACTTTAAATTTTATTTAATTATTTTCGTAAATTGTCGACAATTAAAAAAATACTTAACCTAAAGCGTTTGACGTGAATTTGTTCAATGAAATAAAAGTAACAGAAACTTGATACGGACCTGTACCTTGTTACAGCCCTTGCCTTCGACTCGGGCTGTAACAAGGTACACGGTCCGTATCGCGGTCCTTAGGCAGTCTGTAAATCCGGATGCACCCCTCTTCACAAGTTACTATTACATAAATATATGACCGTCAAAGCTAGTTTGATGCCATGGGGTATTAAAATAATATATAATCATTATATCAATAGTTTAAAGTAAGAACAAATAAGACTATACAAATACGTAGTAAAAACCAGAAAATGAACAACTCTTTGTTGTTCCTTTGCTTGGAGATAGGAGATACCTATTTTTAAGATGTTGTCCTCAATCATGACAGCTGTAAAAGATGGCATTCAAAAATATTGTGATAATTGCTTGTCAAGAAGCAGTGTAAGGCAAATGTGGATATTGAAAAACTTGGAACGATATACATGACGTCATTAGCTCGAAACCATTGCCACACTGTAACAGCATTAAAACTGTTGTTGACCTCTCCAAACTTTATACCACCATTCCTTATGAACAACTAAAATCTCGGCTGAAAGAATTAACTCAT
>MJUU01021086.1:15129-46573 GCA_002080025.1 Modiolus philippinarum | reverse complement strand
AAAATGGCTGCCAAAAAAGGCGGGAAAATTCAACATTGTCCGATTTCAATCAAATTTGGTTTCCAAATAGGTATTGATGTGGCAACTGCAAAACTGATGGTAAAAATTGTTCTTTGACTGCCATTTTCAAAATGGCCACCAAAAAAGGCGGGAAAATTCAGCATTGTCTGATTTCAATGAAATTCGGTTTCCAAATAGATATTAATGTTGCCACTTTATGGTGTTAAAAATTGTCGTTGACCGCCATTTACAAAATGATGTCTAGACTTCAAAAATGGTGTCAAAAGTGGTCATTAGCAAGAATGTTTTTTGTCAAAAAAGCCCAAAAAAGACATAGAGTAAAACATGATCAGACTTTAAATACAGTTCAAGATATTGGTTGTGTTTGAGCTACCAAAGTTGGAGAGACTGAAGTTCAACTGTATAACTTACAATGTTAGCTTGATTGTTGCAAATGAAAACCAGGTGAGCGATACAGGCTCCTGGGAGCCTCTGGTTTGAAAAATAAACAACTATTAAAATCGGAAAGAAATTAAAATCTAAAAATACACCATGACCTAATTTTTGACCCAATATGATCAATACAAAACAATCAATAAATAATGTTTACCCACAAAATACATATATCTATATGTCTCTGATGTGGGCAATGATTCGAATAGTAACCATGCATGGGATTTGTCGTGTTCTAGAAATATTCATTGACAAGATTGTGTCGATTTTCATTTAAAGGCTTCGCTTGCGTCAATTGTCTTTAGATTTACATAACACATATTTAGTTTTAAATATTTATTTTCTCTTACTCATCTGTAAAAATTTTTGCAAATATTCAAAGCGTATGGTTTTTTTTCTTGATAGAAATTTTTTTCGCGCTTCCCACGAAACAATTTATTTATTTTTTTAACTAGTACAAACAAAATGTTTTTTTTGAAAATAAACATTATTTTTGGGGGCAGAAAGCCCCATTCAGAATATTTTTTTTCATCACTTTTGCAGCCAAGAAATTTTTTTTTCACATAAAATCAGAATCAGAATATTTTTTTCGAAAAAACCATAGCCCCCCTTCAGGTTAAATGGTCGGTCCCTAACACATTTGAACAATCCTTACATCGCAGCAGTGTCCAATAAGAAAACATATAATCAGCGAATTCCGAATTAATGACAGTGGTTACAAAATATATAATTTAATTCATGCATGTTTTGTTGTGAAAGGTATTTTTTCGACATATACTAAATTTTGAACTAATTTATATTTTCAGTTGAGTTAAATGAATAAATTAAACATAGAGACAAATACTTGTCGAAGCAATCCTGAGGCTGATCAGAAATGGACAAAGTAAGATACCTGTAGCAGACAACACACTAAAAATGGCTGAGAACTTAGAGAGACAAAATCAAGCAAATTCCAGTAAAGAGGATCAAGTGATTTCAGAATCAGAGTGCAATCAAAATAGCAGGAGCATAAAAGGTGATGAAGATACTCCAATGATTTCTGTGCATACCACATTAACTGATCTACCCGTTGAAATTCTTGTACAAATCTTAGATTATCTCACCCTTGGAGAAAAGTATAAGGCCTCGCTATCATGTCATCTTATGTATGAAGCTTTTAATCATCCCTTGTTATGGAGAACTCAGGAACTCTTTATATTGGGAGCTCATAGCAACTTTAGTTCACAATATCGTGTGAAACCACCAGATTTGCCAGAAAAAATAAAATGCTTAATTGCAAAGTTTGGAAAATATTTCCAGTATTTGACTATTACAATTATTGGATTTTTGTCAAACTTGAAAGATTGGAAACCAGTGTTGTTAGAGCTAGGTAATCAATGTAGATTACAGAAGCTTGTATTAGAAGTTGGAAAAATAACCACAGCAATTGATCAATTCGGGAGACCACCTCCTAAACAGGATTTGATGGCATTATTGTCATTTATAGAAAATGCATCTCGCATGAAGATGCTGGATATCAAAAGCTGGCCTCTTTTCCGACAAATTATGTTGTCTGAGGAGCAAAATATATTTAAAGCCGTCACTAGAAATCCAAAGTTTAAGTTCCTTGAACGTTTGGACTTATTCTGGCCACACCCAGAAAATATGTGGTCAGAACGCATGCCAGTCCTTCCAGATAACAGTGTTGTAATAAATCTTGTAGAGCATCTTTCTGGTTTGAAAGAGTTAGGTTTACGATCAATGATGGTATCAGATAGCTTGCTAGAGGAACTTTCGAACCCACAGAGGCACAAAAAATTGAATCTTTTAAAAATATTTGTAACTTATGCAAAAGAAAGTACAGATTTCAAAATTCCAGACATAAGTCCATCATCATGGAAACAGCTTGTAGATGCAAATCCTGGTATCCAGATAGAGTGTCATGTGATGTCCCGTACACCGAACCTTGAACTGGCCAATATGTTGACACTGGACTGTCCATTGTCAAAAACTCTCTTTTTACAATGGGCTCGGATAGATAATCAGTTAATCGAATCCTTGACGAGTAAATACAATAAAACCTTGAGGTCTTTTGTATGCCATTGTGATATAGAAGAAATTGATGAAGCAATCGTTAGGATGGTTAGTGAGTGCAAGTGTTTAGACAATCTAATGATTAAATCAACCAATTGGCATGGGATACATTTTACCACTATTTTAAAATTAGCATCACTTCGTTGTGGTGGATGGAAAACTTTTGCATTTAACGAAAAGAACATTGCGTTCTGTAGGAAGGAAAGTGATTTAGATGAAGATACAGTGATATCTCAGAATGATAGAGGAGAATATGTAATGGTTGCGATACAAAACTTTAATGCAGAACCTCAAGGAGAAGAAAGGGAGAAGAAACTAAAAGATTTCAAGGAAGAGTTGGAATCTATTCTGGGATTAGAATTTATTTCCAGAGCTCAAGCAATTATACCTCATATACACGATTAACCATCATTTTTGGCTCTCTCCTATAGCCTGGGTGAGCTTTTGCCGTCACTTTGCGTCCATTCATCCAGCTTAGACTTTTTAATTAAACTTTGCCATAAGTTTTTTTTGTGGTACCCTTTAAAAATGATGTTTTTAATGCTCACACATTATCCAAGATGGCTACCACAAGGGAGCATAGTATTTTAACTTAAAGAAAAACTTAAAAAGATCTCCTTTTCTGAAACTATTGGGCAAATTGAAAATTGAAACCAAACTTGGCTACGTGTACAGTAGTGCTTTGGTTGTCCATTATAAAAGAAAGGTGTTTTTCACATACCTGTCAACCTCTGGAGCTTTGAAAGGGGATGATGACCCCCTTTGTAGGTCCTGTGGGGGGGGGTAATAACGCATCACTCCATATGTTGAGGTAATAATAACAAAGATTTTCATCAGAAATACTGTTTTTCACTGCCTCATCATAGAATCAGATCATAGGCCCAATGGTTGGTGAAATAAAATCTTATCTTATTTCATCATTGTTATACAATTTCTATATATCATATATTTTTGGTATGCTTATAGCTTGTCTCTGTAGGTTTCATTTGGTTCATCAAATTTTTATATTGTTCACATCCTCAATATATTAAATTTCAGAAGATTGTGTAGTTTATCACTTTACACAGAAACTTGGGTATCTGTAACTATATATATAAATCAATTTTAAAACAGTCATTTGGTATGCAAGTATAACAAAATTTTGTAAAAATATAAGCAGATAGGCTCTTAAACAACTTTTTGTGTCTTCTTATTATACCCCCGCTCCAAAGGAGGGGGTATACTGTTTTACCTCTGTCCGTCCATAATTCCGTCATTCCCTCCGTCCGTCCGTCATACATATTTTCGTCACATTTTTCAGCAACCACGCATGACAGCCACTTGATATTTGGTATGGTGCTTCAGTATGGGGTCCCATAATGCGCCTGCCCTTTTCGGCCATATTGAATCACTACTTCCTGTTTACCGACTTTGTGTGTTTTTTACTCGCTTTTTCAAAATTTTGACCTTCTCGTCGCATTTTTGACAGCAACCATGCATGACAGCCACTGGATATTTGGTATGGTGCTTCAGTATGGGGTCCTATACTGCACCTCCCCTTTTTGGACATATGGAATCACCACTTCCTGTTTACCTACTATGTGTGTTTTTTACTAGCTTTTTCAAAATTGTGACTTTTTTGTCGCATTTTTCTCAGCAACCATGCATGACAGCCACTTGATATTTGTGAGGTGCTTCAGTATGGGGTCCCATACTGCGCCTCCTCATGTCGGCCATATTGAATCTCTACTTCCTGTTTACTGACTTCGAGCGTTTAAACTTGCTTTTTCAAATTGTAACTTTTTGTCACATTTTTCTCAGCAACTATGCATGACAGCCACTTGATATTTGGTATGGTGCTTCAGTATTGGATCCTATACTGTGCCTCCCGTTTTAGGTCATATCGAATCATCACTTCCTGTTTACCTACTTTGTGGTTTTTGTTCTTGATTATTTGCATCTTGATTTTTCCTGCAACTGTGTAAATGCTTGTATTGTGTCCACACTTGTACTGTGTCAACACCTCTATTGTGTCCACACACACTTAATTTTGCACTCTCCATATTGAATCAGGGTACACTGACGGGGGTATAACTGGTTGCCATTCGGCAATAGCTCTTGTTTGTACAGTTAAGCTTTTATTTATAAAACAAGATTGCTACGCGTAGCCATGTCCCCCACCGCCACATTAAAGTCGATAAAGTCCCATAACTCATGTAAAATTTTGCGAAATCAAAATGGCGGCAGATATGATCAACTGCATTAGGTGGCAAACAGCCAAGCAAAATTTCAGCAAAATCCCTTAAGTGGATTTTGAGGAGATGTGTCCACAAAGTCTTCCTATGTTGTAGTATGCATTAAGTCGATAAAGTCCCATTACTCCCGTAAAATTTGTCAACTCAAAATGGCAGCAAAATATGATCAAGTACATATGGTGGCATAATATCAATCAAAATTTCAGCGTAATCTGTTCAGTGGTTTCCGAGGAGTTGCGCCCACAAAGTGTTCCTAAGCTGTAGCATGCATTAAGTCGACAAAGTCCAATAACTCCCACAAAATTTGACGAATCAAAATGGTGATGTGATATGATCTTGTACTGATTGTGACTAACAATCCTGTAAAATTTGAATGAATTCTGACCAGCAGTTTCTAAGGAGTTGCGTCCACAAGATTTGCCTTGTATAACAATGTGGAAATAATCAAAGTCCCATAACTCCCACAAAATTTGATGAATCAAAATGGCGATGCGATATGATCTAGTACTTATGGTGACTAACAATCCTGTAAAATTTGAATGAATTATGACCAGAGGTTTCTGAGGAGTTGCGTCCACAAGATTTGCCAATGTATAACAATGTGGAAATAATCAAAGTCCAATAACTCCCACAAAATTTAACGAATCAAAATGGCGATGCGATATGATCTAGTAACTATCCTGTAAAATTTGAATTAATTCTGACTAGCGGTTTCTGGGGAGTTGGGCCCACAAAAACACACGGACGCACGGAAGCAGACCATTTCTATGTCCCTTTGTCGCGTTGCGGCGGGGGACAATAATTGCTGGAGAACAGCATTATATCTCAGAATTGATTAAAAAAAAAGCAAATAGCAAAACATGAAAAAATAAGAGGGGAGGAAACCAGACGTGTTTTTGCAAATGATTAACTTTGCATTCGAAAAAAATTTACAAAAGTAAGAGTAAAGAAGATCTGACAGTATGCAAAATCCTATTTCAAGGGCATTTCATTGTAAATAATCATACAGGTGAAGCCTGATTGACCAGTTTAGATTATTCAGGTAAACATTGCCACAATTGTGTTTATTTAACGGGTAGGCTAATCCGTTAATTGGGTTTAATTAACGCTCTGATGTGGATAATTATGTTTAAAAGAAGCAATAATGAACACCTTATAGTAATTATTTTTGGGTTTTATATATTTTTAAGGGAATGTGGGGTCATTGTGGGTCAAAACTTTCGAACGGGGGTGATTTCCATGACCCGCGCGGGTCAGAGATCGAACGCGGGTCATCTTCAAATTTTTAGACGTTTCGCGGTAAAGCGGGAGGGTTGACAGGTATGTTTTCATGTTGCATGGCCACCAGCAGGGAACATAGTTTAACATTGCACCCTATTGGAAACACATTCATAGTTTTTTTTCTCTGAAACTTAAGGGCCGATTTGAACCAAACTTGGTCATAACAGTCTTTATGGGTGGTTCTTAGTACTTGTTGTAAAAAGGTGAAACTACTAGGCCTGTTGGAACCAAACCTGGCCACAACCATCCTAAGGAGGGCCTTTGTACATGATGCTCAGATGTGTTTTCACGTTTGGATATTATCCAAGATGGCTGTAAATGGGGAACTATTGGATCAGTTGGAACTGAACTTTGCCAAATAGTTTGTTATTTGTCCCCTTTAAAAGGTGTTTTTCAGGTTCATACTTTATCCCATATAGTCCCTGCAATTATTATGGTCTAACATTTGACCTTATGCACGGTAATGTTATTGGATATATAAGTAGAATTTTTTAGTTCACCAATCCACCAAGACTGTACTGTAGTGTGTTGGTGGTCCCCATTTCAAAGAGTGTTTAACAAGTTCACACTTTATCCCATATGGCCCCTACCATTATTATGGTTTAAAATTTTACCTATGCTGAAACATTTTTAGAAACAAGTATCCTTTTGATTTAAATCTATGCCATTTTTTCACATACTTGTAATGTGAAAATCGCTACATTTGGATAAAGAAAACTTGGTCACATAAGTCAGGAGGCCGCTTAATAAAGGTGGTCACCAAGGCAGATTTTGACTGTAAAATATTCAGTAAGTGAGGGACAACTTGATAATTTATTTGATAAAAGTAATCACTCCAATTTGAATCTTTATTGTAGAAGAAACAATGTATAAGACTCTTGAAAAAACAATTATTACACTATTAAACAGTAATTTTTTTATTACATTAATAAGTACTTTATTAAGTGTCGCAACTATTGTTTATCTTGAGAATTTTCACTTAGGTGATAATGGTAATTTGATACTGTTTCTCACTGAGACAGGTGAGTGATACAGGCTTATGGGAGACTCTTTTATGATGGTTATAAGATATGTCAAAGACCCAAGTGCTTTAAAGTTTTTTGTCTCGCCCGCGACTAAAGTCGCGGAAAGCGAGACATATGCGTACAAAGTATGGCGTCGACTGCAACGTAAAAATTCATGTTAAGTTTTTGTGATTAAGTGATTTTCTCGGTAACTACAAATGGTAGGTCAATGATATTTGGTTTATAGGTTGGTCTTGAGTAGTATATAAAAGTATATGGCTTTTGTTTGTGACCTCAATTTCATGATCTAATGAACATGTAAAAGTTTTTGTGGTTAGTTTAGTTTCTCGGTTACTATAAGTGGTAGGTCAATGATATATGGTATGTTGGTTGGTCTTGGGTAGTATATGACAGTCTGTCATATGGCATTTGTCCCTGACCTCAATTTCACGGTTTAATGAGCATGTTAAGTTTTTGTGATTAGGTCATTTTCTCAGTAATTATAAGTGGTAAGTCAATGATATTTGATATATAGGTTGGTCTTGGGTAGAAAATGACAGTCTGTTATATGGCTTTGGTCTGTGACCTCAATTTCATGGTCCAGTGGTCTTGTTAAGTTTCTCAGTATCTATTAATGGAAGGTCAATAATATTTGGTATTTGGGTTTGTCTTAGATGGAATACGACAGCCTGCTAAATAGCTCTAGCCTTGACCTCATTTTCATGGTCTAGTGAATATGTTTGGTTTTTCAGTATCTGTAAGTGGTAGGTCACTGATATTTTCAATTTCATGGTCCAGTGGTCTTGTTAAGTTTCCCAGTATCTATTAATGTAAGGTCAATAATATTTGGTATTTGGGTTTGTCTTAGATGGAATACGACAGCCTGCTAAATAGCTCTAGCCTTGACCTCATTTTCATGGTCTAGTGAATATTTTTGGTTTTTCAGTATCTGTAAGTGGTAGGTCACTGATATTTCGGGTTTATGGCCCCACCCGTTTCAGAAAAAGGGGCCAAAAAGGGGTAAAATTGGGTATTTTTGTGTCTGTGGACAGCATAACTTTGGTTCCAGTGAACAGATCATTTTCAAATTTTAGTATGATGTTTCTTGGCACATGCTTTAGCCCGGGCTATAATTTTATGTTCCTGGCCCCTCCCGTTTTAGAAAAAGGGGCCAAAAGGGGTTAAATTGGTTGTTTTCACATATTTGACTGTAGAATCTTTATTATTTATCGGATTTTGATGGGGTTTCTTTCAGTAAACTCCTTAGAAAATTTCCAATCTGGAATATGCCAACGGATTTCACGTGGCATGTACCGTTCACGAGATAAATGGGGCCCAAAAGGGGCGAATTTCAAAAATTTCATTTTTTATTTTTAGTCCGATATTGATGCAATTTTTTCCAAAGGATTCCTAATCATTATCGTAGCGCTCTACTATTAGATTTTTGGTAACTTGTTTCCTTACCCAGCTATGAGGGGCCGAAGGGGGCCAAAATCGTAAATTTACAGATTACCTTAAATTTTTATTTTTCATCGCATTTCGATGGGATGTTTTTCTTTTGCTTCCTCTTGATATAAGCTTTCAGCATCATGTCAATGGATTGGGTGTAGCTCTTACCGTTTCTGAGCTATAGAGGGTCAAAGAGGAATCATAATGAGTCATAAGGGCTAATTTTTATTTTCCATAGTTTGTGTCCAGCTAATTACTTGGTCAATCTCCTTATTGCGTCCATCTAATTATTGTGTCAAGCTCTGTCCTATGTCCATACTCACTTTAAATTACACTTTTTCAAATTTCAGTGGACGACATGCTGCGGTCGTATCATGCTGCGCTCGGCGTAGCCCTTTATTTTCATTTACCTTAATTTCATAGTCTAGTGAACATGTTTAGTTTTCTGATTTAGTCAGTTTGAGTTTTCACATTGATTTTTTGACCATTTAGGGACAGGTGAGACATAAAATTTGGGTCAACATCCATCTCTCTTTATCCAGTTTTTTATTTTGATGATGAAGCATACACGTGAGTGGACTATACTGAATGAATTATTTGATTTTGTCTATAAATTGGCACGAACCATATTTTCTAGTAGCAGTTTTATCCATTCAAGCAGGGTAAGAAAAATTTGCACATGGATCATAGTTTCTTGCAATAAGTCACTTAAAAATACATAAAAACTCAAAGTACGAAACTTCACCATTTTCCAGTTATATATTTTTTTTATATATATTTTAGGCATCAAATAGCAAATGAAAATGAAGGAAATTTTAAGAAAGAACAGCTTCCTCATAACACTTTGGAGTCTTATAAGTAAAAATTCTTTGCATGGAATTTTTATTTTTTTTCTCATTTGTAAGTCGTTCTCAAAATAAAAGGTAATAGGTTTGATTCTCATTACAAACTTTCCAACAGTCCGACTACTTCCAACATTACCTTAGAGCTTTCTTACACTTTCATTTATTTATTTATTAAGAAATGCATATTTATACCCCTAAGGGTTGATAGCATATATACAACCATATAGACGAAGTACAATATGAAATAAAATATACAAAATTATACGACTCTATACGTATTTTTAACATTTTTTGATATTGTTGTTGGTGAACCATGCAATCATTTGTCCACTTTACAGTATTAGTGACTTTTTTATAAATGGAGCAACATATTGCAAGTGATCCGATGATATAATATCTCAACAATGTTTGTATTGTTATTATTCTAAAACTTAGTATGTGGATGTCATAATAAAGATGCAAATCAACTTAACTGAAATAAATGTGATTTTTTTTTATGAAGTGAAAGTGATTGTGATATTTTAATTAATGAAGTATGTCACTGCTTATGTTTTTTATTGGTTTAATGAAACTTGTGTCACTCATTAAATAATTAGGACCCCGCATCGAGATGCGGGTGCCCTATAGTTTTCACTTTGTCCGTCTGTCTGTCCGTCTGTCCGTCAACAATTTTTTCCGTCACAGATTTCTTGGCTTCTATATGTGGGAATGATTTGAAATTTGGTCTGAAGCATGGAAATGACGAGTTGTATTGTGTAAGCAATTTTCAAGTTTGTCGGGCGCCCACTTCCTGTTTGTCGATACTTTGAATTTTTACTAAAAACCAAATTTTCGTCGCAGATTTCTTGGCTTCAACTGGAGGGAATGATTTGAAATTTGGTCTGAAGCTTGGAAATGATGAGTTGTATTGTGTAAGCAATTTTCAAGTTTGTCGGACATCCACTTCCTGTTTACCGATACTTTGATTTTTTTACTATAAACCAAATTTTCCGTCAAAGATATTTTTGCTTCTATTGAAGGGAATGATTTGAAATTTGGTCTGAAGCTTTGAAATGATGAGTTGTAATGTGTAAGCAATTTTCAAGTTTGTCAGGCGCCCACTTTCTGTTTGCCGATACTTTGAATTTTTACTAAAAACCAAATTTTCGTCGCAGATTTCTTGGCTTCAACTGAAGGGAATGATTTTGAATTTGGTTTGAAGCTTGGAAATGGTGAGTTGTATTGTGTAAGCGATTTTCAAGTTTGTCGGACATCCACTTCCTGTTTACCAATACTTTGAATTTTTTACTATAAACCAAATTTTCCGTCACAGATTTCTTAGCTTCTACTGAACGGAATGATTTGAAATTTGGTCTGAAGCTTAGAAATGATGAGTTGTATTGTTTAAGCAATTTTCAAGTTTGTCGGGCACCCACTTCCTGTTTACCGATACTTTGAATTTTAAAAAAAAAAACAATTTTTTGTCACAGATTTCTTGGCTTCAACTGAATTGAATGATTTGAAATTTTGTTTGAAGCTTTGAAATGATGAATTGTATTGTGTAAGCAATTTTCAAGTTTGGTGGACATCCACTTCCTGTTTGCTGAGACTTTGAATTTTTACAAAAAGCTAAATTTCCGTAACAGATTTCTTGGGTTCTACTGGAGGGAATGATTTGAAATTTGGTTTGAAGCTTTGAAATGATGAGTTGTATTTTGAAATTTGTTTTCAAATTTGTCGAACATCCACTTCCTGTTTGCCAATACTTAGACTTTTTACTATAAACCAAATTATCTTCAAAAGATTTTTTAATTGTTGTTGAGTTTTAACAAACTTCGTGATCAATACAGCAATTTTACTAGTAGTGAACTAAGTAACAATATTATTTTTAGGGCCCCGCATTCAAATGCGGGTGCCCTATAGTTTCCATTTTGTCTGTCTGTCTGTCTGTCCGACTGTCCGTCAACAATTTTTTCTGTCACAGTTTTCTTGGCTCCTACTGGAGGGAATGATTTGAAATTTGGTCTGAAGCTTGGAAATGATGAGTTGTATTGTATACGCAGTTTTCAAGTTTGTAAAACGTCCACTTCCTGCTTGCCAATACTTTGACTTTTTACTGTTAACCAAATTTTCATCATAAGATTTATTAACTTTTATTGGCTTAAATGATTTCAGCTAAGAAATCATAGGGGTCGGTAAAACTTCAAGAAATCACTATATCCAGCAAATTACTGTCTCAACACATTTGTGTGTCAAACAGAATTTGAATCCACACTTACCTGAAATTGACTTTTGCCCCAAGTTTCAGGATTGAAATTGCGGGGCACTTCCAAAAACGCCAGTTTTCTGTATCTAGTTCATTTTGTACTTGTGTGACTATAAATTCAACCCACAATGGCCGAAAATAACAATCACAAGCCACAACCCACAAGGGAATAGCACTACAAAAACCACATAACAGACTACAGACAAACATAAATAACTATAGGAACTCGGGATAACCGGACTTGCTTCCGGTAATAGCAAAAGCTAGCGGTAGGGTAAAACCATCGGTATATGGGTACCTAAACCTCCCCTTATTTCTCTGTCCCGTTTCCCTATAGTATAATAAACGATATATTTGTGTCACTGATCATGATTTCATGACACTTGTGTCAATACACTGATTTTATTTTATCCTGCAATGGTAGCTAATACTATACAGATAAAGTTCGGACCGAAAAGGAACTGATATTTTTTAAAGAAATTAATAAAAAAAAAAAATTAGTAAAAATCTGAGGCTATAGAAAAAAGTTCAAAAGTTCAAACTGTTATTATTCAGTGGTGCATTTTTAATAAATGGGATTGGGTGAAAACAGCCTTTATCACATTTGTTTGAATTTTATAGTCAATTTAATCAACCATTTTATTAATAATGCAATATCAATTATCATTATCAGCAATTGCCATTGACGAGCAAGAAAAAATGATAACCCAACACAAATCACGGTTGTTGACATTTTTTTAGACATGTTTCCAATTTCATTACTACAAAACATCTAACAAAATTGAATGTTGAATTTTATGTTATGGAATTTTGATTTAAGATATACATTAAAAAATATGTATAAAGGAGAGAAAAGAAAAAAATAAAATTAAGTAAAAAGATAAAACACTTTTTTTAAACAAAATGTTCTGATATTATTACAAACGAAAAGATAACAGGAATTATCAACAATTGCCGAAAATCACAATCCACAAGAGAACTGCACATGAAATTAAGAATCTAAACACCAGGAGAAGAGCGAGACAGAAGAATCTCAGACACCCAAGGGTACTGAGTCCGAGATGATTGAAATCTTACCCGAGGGTGTCTGAGATTCTTTTGTCTCGCACATCAACTGGTGTTTGATTTTATTTCTCACTGTATTCACCCTAAAATATACTAAAATCCTTACAAGAATTTCGTCTCCTTTCGTCTGTTTACACAAGGAGTTATGTCCCTTTTTGTGACGTCATAAAATTAGGAATGTACACCCGAGCGCGCCATATTTTAAAAGCCAATTTTCCTTGTTTTTTCCAGTGAAATGTTACTTCAAATGATATAACACTTTTATAATACGTAGATTGAATACACTTATGATCACTAATGAGGACAGATGTAGACTACAGACCCTTATATGCAAAACACGATATTTGCCGTTAAACTGCACGTGATTTTTTTTTTGTCTTACACTAGTGTAAGACAAAGAAATCTCACACCGCTAAAAACAGGAACTGCAGTGTCACAAAAGTGAGGAAACACCACTAAAAGAGAATTTAAGACAAACTTAAACAACGATAGCTACCCAGGATAGCCTGGGTACCGGCACAAGCAAAAGCTAACGGTGGAGTTGAAGCCTTCTCTTTCTCTCTCCCGTTTCTTTATAGAATAAAAAACAAAAATAAAAACCCAATTTATGTATTTGTAGAGACTTTGTCTCATGTGCATTTACTCTGTGACCCTTTTCGGGACACTGGGATGGCAGATTTTTTTTTGAACGGGAATTAAGGATTGGCCGAAAAATCGACTGAAATTTACGAGCCGGGGATTGGGGATTAAAATGAAGCGGGTCCCGGGAAAGGGAGCGTTAGTCGATGGGGTCCTAGGAATCAAATAATCATTAAATTTTTGCCTTGGAAATCAAATAATCATTAAATTTTTACCTTGGTAATCAATAAATTTTTGGCTTAGTAATAAAAAAATATAAAAAATGCAAGCTTATAATCAAATAATCATTAAATAAATGCCCTCGTAATCAAATGATCATTAAAATGGATCACAGCCAATCAAAGATTTCGATCCCTCCGCTACCCCTTTTCCGACCCCCTCCCCTTGTAAAAAAAGACAAGTGTTTTTGAAACGTAATTAATCATTATAACTGTAAAACACCAAAAAGATATGGTTGCTAGGTAGAATTTCAAAAAGTACAGGTTTCTGAGAACTTCAGGAAATTATAAAAATTAGAATAACAGATTTTTTGCAACCTGACTGTTTTTACTGTAATGAATTGAAAAAGACATGGTTGCTAGGTAGAATTCCAAAAAATAATGGGTCTTTGAGAGTTTCTGGAAATTTACCAAACTTAGAATAAAAAATTTTCAATCTGACTATGGAAAATGATCACTGATACTATAAGGCACCAAAAAAGATATGGTTGCTAGGTAGAATTCCAAAAAGTAATTGGTCTTTGAGAGTCTCAGAAAATTTACCAAAATTAGAATCAGTTTTTTGCACTCTGATTATTGAAAATTATCTTCACTACCGTAAGGAATTGAAAAGATATGGTTGCTAGGTAGAATTCCAAAAATAGTAGGTCTTTGAGAGATTCAGGAAATTTACCAAAATTAGAATCAAAGATTTTTGCAATCTGACTATTGAAAATCATCATTGAAACTATAAGGCATAAAAAGATATGGTTGATAGGTAAAATTCCAAAAGAGTAATTGGTCTTTGAGAGTTTCAGGAAATTTACCAAAATGAGAATCAAAGATTTTTGCAACCTGACAGTTGAAATTCATCATTATAACTCTACATAATTGAAAAAGATAGGGTTGCTAGGTAGAATTCCAAAAAGTAATGGGTCTTTGAGAGTTTCAGGAACTTTACCAAAATTAGAATCAAAGTTTTTTGCAATCTGAACATTGAAAATGATCATTAAATCTAAAAGGCATAAAAAAGATATGGTTGCTAGGTAAAATTCCCCAAAATAATTGGTCTTTGAGAGTTTCAGGAAATTTACCAAAATTAGAATCAAACATTTTGCAACCTGACGTTTAAAATTCATCATAATTACTCTAAATTATTGAAAAAGATATGGTTGCTAGGTAAAATTCCAAAAAACTATGGATCTTTTAGAGTTTCAGGAACTTTACCAAAATTAGAATCAAGGTTTTTTGCAATCTGACCATTGAAAATGATCATTAAAACTATATGGCATCAAAAAAAGACATGGTTGCTAGGTAAAATTCTAAAAAGTAATTGGTCTTTGAGAGTTTCAGGAAATTTACCAAAATTAGAATCATATTTTTATACGACCGCAAATTTTTTTGCGGTCGTATAATGGTATGGTGCTGTCGTCGTCGTCGTCGTTGTCGTCGTTGTCGTCGTCGTCGTCGTTGTCGTCGTCGTTGTCGTTGTCGTCTGTAGACACTTTTGTTTTTGGTCAATAACTTAAGTTCCAGTCAATCAATCCTTATGAAATTTTAACACAATGTTCCTTGGCACAAAAGGAAGGCTTGGCATAGTTTTGGTAACTGGGGCCCACCCGTTTTTTGAAAAAGGGACAAAAAAGGGTTACATTTGATGTTTTCACATATTTGACTGTAGAATCTTTATTATATATCGGATTTTGATGGGGTTTCTTTCAGTGTTCTCCTTAGGAAATTTCCAATCAGCAGCATGTCAACAGATTTCACATCGCATGTACCGTTCATGAGATAAATGGGTCCCAAAACGGGGAAATCTCAAAAATCTATTCTTTTCATTTTTTGTCCGATTTTGATGGAGTTTTTTTCATTAGATTCCTTATGAAAGATTAATATAGCGCTCAACTTTTATATTTTTGGTTACTTATTTCCTTTCCCAGCTATGAGGGGTCAAACGGGGCCAAAATTGCAAATTTGCTGATTACCTGAAATTTTTCTCATCGGATTTCGATGGGATTTTTTTCTTTGAATTCCTCTTGATATAAGCTTTCAGTAGTATGTCAACGGATTTTGCGTAGCTCTTACCGTTTTCAAGCTACAAGGGGTCAAAGGGGCCAAAATTGCAAATTTTCGAAATATGTGAAATCTTTATTTTTCATCGGATCTCGATGGGATTTTTTCTTTGAATTCCTCTTGATATAAGCTTTCAGTATTATGTCAACGGATTTTGCGTAGCTCTTACCATTTCCGAGCTACAAGGGGTCCAAGGGGCCAAAATTGCAAATTTTCGAAATATTTGAAATCTTTATTTTTCATCGGATTTTGATGGGATTTTTTTTCTTTGAATTAAGCTTTCAGTAATTCAACGAATTTGGCATAGCTTTTCCTGTTTCTGAGCTAAAGGGGCCAAAGGGGCCAAAATTGCAACTGATTCAAGTTCTTTATTGTGTCCATTTAATTACTGTATCAAGCTCTTTACTGTGTCCTCATTCATTTTGAATTACACTTATTCAAATTTCAGTATTCGACATGCTGCGGTCATATCATGCTGCGCTCGGCGTAGTGTTCATACTAGCTGATGACATTAAAAAGTTGCTACTTAAAAAATTTCAGTGGAATTTAAAAAATTATTAGTCTTTGACATTTTCAGGAAATTCACCAAATTTGGCACCAGGGTCTAAATTCTAAAAGCTTAGAACGGATTCAAAGAGCAATTCCAATAATTTCTCATGGAAATGTAAACCACAAAATCAAAATTATACATAGAGTTCCAGTCGTTCTGATGAGTACTGATTGTTTTACATTTTTAGCCCCTTAAGCGCATGCCCCCAGGGGTCATACCAAAAGTCTGCTATCATCAGCAAATTAGATGCATATAATTGAACTTGAATACAAAGTTTCAGCTTCCAAACATGAATACTTCAGAAGATTTCGCTTATTACTGGATATCTCGAAATACATTTTCGCTCATTTTTCCGCCCTGAGGGCAAATTTCAAAATTCCGAAACCTTTGGCACAGACAACTTTTATAGTGTTACTTATACCCTTATGAAAAGGTTTCTGCGATTCAAGGTGTAAAAGAAGTTCCAGCGGAATAGATTTTTTCGTTTTTTGGACCCCCTAGAGGCCATACCCTGAGGGGTCATACCAAAATTCCGACACACTCTGTAAAGTTGCTACATCATATGTGAGTCGATATCCTAGAATCAACTTTCTAGCCCAAATGGCCATGGAAATTTCTTCAATTATTGGATATCGCGAAAAATTCGTTTTCGCCCATAATTTGCCCCTAGAGCGTTTGACCTAAATTCCGAATCCACAGTGCGCTACTTCTGATCATACTCTAGTATGGTGCCAAGTTTCAAATTTGTATCTCTTATAGTTCCAGAGCTATCGGGGAGCATTACAAACGGACGTGCGTACGTACGTACGTACATACGGACGGACTGCATTACATAATTCCCCGCTTTCGCTAAGCGTGGGATAAAAATGCCCTGATAATCAGGTAATCAAGAAACCCATGACGGGCCTCAATGACGTGAACTCGGAACACCTGACTTTGGAGGATAATGCAGATCGAGTCTTCAAATATTTTCTTTTCTACTGCGATTCCAAATGGTCCGAGTAAAAGGTAAGCATCGAAGACTGAATTTTTGAAGATAGCAACCATAAAAACACATCACTATCATCAAACTAGGTTGGTTTACGCCAAAACAATATTCTGACAACTATATGTTAAGTTCATAGTATGGCCTCGTGATTGGTTACTCGGGAATTTGGGGTAAGGTCACTCTATGACGGGAAATTCGGGATTTCTTGTTTTTTGGTCCGGAAATTCGAGATTAAGACCCGTTTCCTTCTAGTGGTTTAAAAGGAGTTGGGCTTACAAGGTAACCCATAAAAAGGGAATCAACAAAAAGTCAAAGTCGAATTATCTCCCCTTCCTTGTTTCGGACAATAATTATATTCCTTCATGCACATCTCCATATAGTTTCATCAAAATCCTTCAAGTGGTTTAAGAGGAGTTGCGCTTACGAGAAGTGTGGACAGACGGACAGACGGACGGACAGACAGGGTGATTCCTATATACCCCCACAAACTTTGTTTGCGAGGGGTATAATTATATTAGAAGTGACTATATCAAATTTGCGATTAAGTAACAAATGATGAAAAGGTGGGTGGGGGGGGGGGTAAGACGGGTCTTAATCTCGAATTTCCGGACCAAAAAACAAGGAATCCCGAATTTCCCGTCATAAAATGACCTTACCCCAAATTCCCGAGATAATTGGACTTTGACTTTTCATTGATTCACCATGTATGGGTTACCTCGGAAGCGCAACTCCTCTTAAACCACTTGAAGGAATTTAATGAAACTTTACACAAAGTAAGAACACTTTATGGAGATGTGCATGAAGGAAGATACTTGTTGTCCAAAAACAGGAAGAGGAGATAATTCGACTTTGACTTTTCGTTGATTCCCTATGTATGGGTTACCTCGTAAGCGCAACTCCTCTTAAACCACTTGAAGGATTTAGATGAAACTTTACACAAAGGAACAACACTATATGAAGATGTGCATGAAGGAATATAAATATTGTCTGATACCAGGAAGGGGAGATAATTTGACTTTGACTTTTCGTTGACTCCCCATGTACGGGTTACCTCGTAAGCGCAACTCCTCTTAAACCACTGGAAGGAATTTAATGACACTTTACACAAAGTAAGAACACTATATGGAGATGTACATGAAGGAATATAATTATTGTCAGAAACCAGGAAGGGCAGATAATTTGACTTTGAGTTTTCATTGATTGGCTATGTATGGGTTACCTCGTACGCACAACTCCTCTTAATCACTTGAAGGATTTTGATGAAACTTTAGACAAGGGAAGAACACTATATGTAGATGTGTAAAATGTCAAATAGGCTGAAAAAAGGTGAATTTATATTTGTCTGATTTAGACAGAGTGTTTTCATTGGGACCCTTGTGAAAAGTTCTTTCTTGAAGATTATATCATTGTGTCCATACTTGTATTGTGTCCACAAATGTACTCAGTGTCCACACCTGTATTGTGTCCACACCAACATAATTTTGCACTTACTATATGGATTCAGGGTTCAATGAGCGGGGGTATATTTAACTGCCATTCGGAGACAGCTCTTGTTTATTTTTTAGGACCTGTTCGTCTCTTTAAATTGAGAAACATTCGGGTACACAAATTCACCCGGAAGTTGAATTTTTTAACAAAAATGTGACGTTTCATAGAAAGCTAAATGCACGTCATGATTCTTGTACGTCATGTTTTTATTGTAATTTCAAAATGTTGTTCTGATCACCTGTTTGTTTTACCCTTATGCTTTGTATCTGTCTTACGTAATTGTTTTCTGTGTCTAACGTCATTGTTTTCTGTGTTCTCGTTTTGGCCATGTCTTTGGACTTCGTTTTTGTAAATTTCACTCCTTTGTTCCTTCGGTATTCTACTGCCGTTGTTTTTTATCTCACTACTCTAAAATGCCAGTTTTTCTTACAATCCCTCAATTCTACAAGATTGATATAAACAATGACATGATTTGGATTAATTGCACATGAGACAAAGTCTCTAGAAATTCATAGTAAAACATGCAATGGCACAACGCCTTTGTAATTGGTTACCACGAGACCTTCGATTATTAGGTGTTGTGCAGCTCATTGTAAGTTCAAGACAGCCCTAAGCACTGGTTTGAGTGGAATTCATTGCTAGATACTTAGCAACGCCACGTCCGTGTTTATATACTCGTGAATGCCGGATCGTAAACAAGCATTAAATTATTATACCCCCGGTTTAGCGGGCTGTATATAGTGATCATGGTGTCCGTTCGTCCGTCCCTCCGTTCGTTATTCCGTCCGCCATAGGGGTACCCACTTTGTGGCAACAACTCCTCCTAGACCACTTGGTGAAATTAAATGAAACTTCCACAGAATATTCAGTACATATTGCCATTGTGCAGTTAGCTATTCAAAAAATTGATTTGACTTGATATATGTTTTGTTGATTTTTTCATATCCAGAATCAATTGGGGGAGCGGAGGTAATATTAGTTAGCTTTGCTCAGAGTTTTTCTACTTTGGCAAATCGTCTTCCTAATCGCAGCGTCATCCGTTGTCCGACAAAAAGACTAGTATACGACAACCACAGCATATAACTAACAACAGGGCACTGATCGAATCAATTGCAAGGAAGCTTGTCATTATTAAATAATGAGATGTGAGCACCATAATCGGGTTGTCTAAATAACATGGAAATAATAACAACAAAAAAGAATAATAATAAATGCCAAAATATTGAAAGCATGACAGTGTATCCAAATCAGTGCAGCGGTATGGCTAGGAAAAAAATGACTAAATAGTGTCTCGACATAACACACAACTAAACGGTACATCGTTGGAAAGAGCCGAATCAGAACTGTAAGTTGAATACCTAACCCAAGATTTCATGATTTGTTTACATCTGACCTTTGGCATTTATATTCTAAATTTGCCAATAAAAATGTTTGACGACCTGGTTTGTCTAAAAGTACTGAATCAGCTCTTTCCAACGATATAGCATTTTATATCGGGACATTAAACTCGCATAAAGTGCGACTTTGTATCGATCTGCCTTGCTACTTATGAGGAATTCTCTCGAGAACAAGTACACCACAACTGAAATACATGTTTATAGAGAGCAAACATATTCTTTGTTATAGTTTAAATGAAAAAAAAATTTCTAAACGTGTACGCAAAATTTTTTTAAATGGAAATTGACATCTGAACGAAGGTAAATTTACAGAGATATTCCATTTACATGCAATTTCTACCTTTTTAGCTCGCCTCACGAAGTGAGGGGGCTTATGTGTTACCCTAGCGTCGGCGTCTTCGTCCATGTCCGGTTAGGAAGAATGGTTAAGGTCCATTCCTGCTTGCTGACATGGCCCACATCAACCATACTGGTATGTATGATGCATTTTTGGATGACGACTGGAATGCATGCTTCGGATGCTGTTTCTGACCTACATTTTACGCATGAACGACTTGATTGGAAGAATGGTTAAAGTCCATTCCAGCTTACTGACATGTTCAACATCAACCATATTGGTATGTATGATGCATTTTGGGATGACAACAACAATGCATGCTTCGGATGCTGTCTCTGACCTACATTTTACGCACGAGCCACTTGGTTAGGTAGAATGGTTTAAGTCCATTCTCGCTAACTGACATATCCCACATCATCCATATTGGCATGTATGATGCATTTTGGGATGACAAAAACAATGCATGCCTCGGATGCTGTCTGTGACCTACATTTTTGGCATCAGGGATTTGGTTAGGTATAATGGTTTAAGTCCATTCCTGTTTACTGACATGTCCCACATCAACCATACTGGTATATATGATGCGTTTTGGGATGACAATAACAATGCATGCTTCGGATGCTGTCTGTAACCTACATTTTACGCATGAGCAAGTTAGTTAGGTAGAATGGTGAAAGTCCATTCCTGCTTACTGACATGTCCAACATCAACCATAGTGGTATGAATGATGCATTTTTGGATGACAACAACAATGCATGCTTGGGATGCTGTCTGTAAAATACATTTTATGCATGACTGAATCTCTTAAAAGAATAATTATAGTCCATTCCTGTTTACTGACATGTGCAACATGTGTGACAATGTTACGCAACGAGGTGAGCTTTGCAGGCTGTGGCTGCTTTCTATGTTTTATATCTTAATTTGATAAATGTATAAAAAATAAAATTCACATGCAACATAAACTGTCAGATGGCAACAAAAGAAGACTGGCATCGTCACAACTTTTTTCAATGAAAATCAAATATTAACATGTGACTATGGATTTTTCCACAGACGAAGGCACAATGGCATTCATGATATACTCAGTTCTCATCGTTTTTCCGATTTAAAGGAAAAATGCATATTTTATAATATGATTAATAAACAATCACCGGCATATGTGATGTTGTTAGAAGAAACATCCTATCATTCTACTGACGAAGGATAAAATAGGTAATAAATGTAAACCGTCTTTAAAAGAAAAGAAGCAAAGGTTTATAAAAGTTAATTAAATCAAACAAAACTGAAAAGCATGACTGGCGGTGTACTGACTTTTCTTATTGCTTCTTGGTGCTTCAAAGTTAATTGTGAAAAAATTGTAGTTCTTCCTTTGCAAACTAGGAGTCGAGTTTTTCCGATATTTCAAGTAGCACGTGAATTGGAGAAGTACAATCATAGTGTTACATTTGTTTTTTCTGCAAACCTCAATACAGAACTAATTGATTCCGGTGAGAGATTTACCAATATAACTGCGACGGGCTTTGACAAAATCAGGTCAGTAGACACGATACAAGCTTATTTTGAAAAGACACTTTCCGGATCTACGTACAGAGCAATGTTGGAGTCAGCGAAACAATATTATTATCAATGCCATCATTTTATGGAGGATGAAGAACTTTACAGCAAATTAAAAGCAGAGAAGTTTGATTATGCTATAGTAAGTTTTTCGAAATCCGCATGTTTGGAAGTGATGGCATATAAGCTTGGTATTCCTTTCGTTTATATCGGTGCCCACATTGACTATACACTGTATCGAGTGCCATTTTTTCCTTCATTCATGCCATCATATTTTACAGGATTTACAGATAAAATGTCATTTTCTCAACGTATATCCAACATGGTGTCATATTGTCTTCATCTGCTATATCCAACGATGCCAACAATTGAAAATCTTGTTGCAAAATACGCGCCAAACAGACCCCATCTTACAAACTGTCAGTTGAAGAGGAGTGCTTTGATTCACATTGTGGACAGTGATGTGCTGATGGATTTTCCTCTTATATTATGTGGAGGACTAGCTACACGAAACAGCAAGAAATTAGCCCCATATTTTGAGGATTTTGTGTACAATTTTAATGGCGTGGTTGTTGTATCATTTGGAAGTATCATAAACACTATTGCAAAAGACGTGTTAGATAAATTCATCCAAGCTTTTCATGAACTGAATCAGCTAGGTTTTATAATCAGATCCGGAAACACAACCAGAATACAAAAAAATGTTTTACTATCTCCTTGGATTCCTCAAAATGATTTATTAGGTCACAGAAAGACAAGACTCCTTATAACGCATTGTGGTAAAAGTGGGATTTTTGAAGCCCTTTACCACGGAGTACCTATGATAGGATTCCCTATGGGCAAAGATCAGTTCTCTAACGCCGCTGTGATAGTATACAAGGGATATGGAATGTCTATGGATATCATTAACTTTTCTGTTATAGAACTTATTGAAAATATCAAAGAGGTAGTATATATAAATTATTACAAAGCTAATATTCAACGAGCATCAGCAATATTCGATAGCCGCCCTCAGACTCCGTCTCAGAGAGCAGCTTATTGGATAGACCTTGTAACAAAATATGGAGCAGAGCATTTAAGATCCTACTCGTTAGACATGCCATGGTATTCGTACTACATGTTAGATATATGTTCAGTATTATTTTCGATATTTTTTCTAATCAGACATAGCAAACGGTTCTTTAAGGCTTTTCGCGCGCCATTATTTTTAAAGAATAAAGTAGATTAGAATCTGGTCTACTACTACTCTAATTAAAATTAGGCTATGTTTTTTGTTTTGACATTACACCACTGGTCAATTTACAAATTAAATTTTGTTACGCTGTACACGTGTTTCAAGATGTAACTTTTTACATCAGCATTAAAATTTAATGATAAATATAGAATAATGGAAGTTTTGTTTCGGATACCAAAAATATTGGCGACGTAATAGACGAGTCCACTTTGTGGGCGAGTCTATTATTGGAGACAATATTTGAAGTATCCGAAATATAACTTCTATTATTCTTTTTATCGGTAATTAACGAAATCATTTGATACAACAAAGAAATCATGAAATTGACTATTGATTAGTAAAAGAATTTTTACAATATTTCACGGGAGAAAAAATATACAGAGGAATAAGTGATTAAAATGTTAGAGTTTCTGATCGAGAATATATTTGTCCAGTTTTGAGGACTTGTTTTTCAACAGACTATCGGAATTCCTATGGACACAAACTGTTTCTCCACTCTTATGAGGCTGAATTCATTGAAGGGCTTTTTCAAAATAAAGATAAAAAACTGGCCCAATCCTTCAATTTTTGCTTCTGTTATATAGATGATATTTTGTCACTAAACAACCCTCGCTTTGGTGATTTTCTTCATGTGATCTATACAAAAGAGCTCGAATTTAAGGATACCACAGACACTTCAACATCAGCCTCGTTCCTTGACCTTCATCTTGAAATTGACAACAGAGGTAGACTTCAAAATAAGCTGTACGACAAACGCGATGACTTCACCTTTTCAATAGTAAACTTCCCTTCTCTTTGTAGCAACATCCCAAAAGCACCGGCATATGGAGTTTATATCTGCCAGCTCATTCGCTATTCAAGAGCCTGTGTTCGATACAGTGATTTCCTTAATAGAGCCCGGTTGCTCATAAATAGGCTACTTCAACAAGGGTATGTTACCCAAAACTTGAAGTCGTCCCTGCATAAGTTTTACGGTCGACATCACCATCTTGTGGACCGTTATTGGGTATCTGTTTCCCAGATGACAACAGATATTTCCCTTTAAAGCATAATTGTTGTTTCCTCTACCGGAATTGACTTTACTACCGGATTTGTCATGCGGGTGTCTTATAAGAAGCAGGAGATGCTTACTCTACCAGTGCACCTGATCTTACCCATGGTTTTTTATTGGGTCCGTGTTGTTCATCTTTGTGTGTGTGAGTGTGTGTGTGTGTGTCTTCATTTTTCTTTTCTGTGCCGTACTTATGTTGTGTCTCTGTTTCTTTTTTCTTTTTGTTTCCGATGTTGCCGTTGTCCTTTATTTGTTTTTTGATTGACGGTTCTGTTCTTACTTACTTTGTAGATGTATATTTCTTTTGTTTATTGACAATGTAGGCGTGGCTTAAATTACGTTTTGCCAATATTTTTTCGTATTTGGGCACTAGCAAATAATGAAAAAATGAAGTCGGGCAAAAAAAACCCCTGTAATTTGGATAAAATTAATGGGAATTTTATTGAATATTTGCAGGGTAGGGAAGAAAAAAATCAAAAAGCATTTTTTTTTTCAATTTCAGGGAAAATTTTTAAGGTAGGAGGTTTCGTAAAACTAAAATTAATAATTATTATAAAAAACAACCGCCTAAGGTTCGAAAGGTTATTGCACATCTACAAACCATATGAAACAATTTTACGACAAATCAGATCCCTAATTAAAGGAGTTCGTGTGACTTCGACATTTTGTAGCTCTTAGCTGTTTCACATCAGGATTTATTACCCCTGTCGCGGCTTTCAAAACTAACAAAAGAATAAGAATATACGAAAATTGGAGTACGTGTTTAGATTAGATAAACAAGATGGTTTAGATTAGATATACAAACATATCCTCATTGCATCCGCTTTTTAGGGTTTCACACTGCTCGTGCTTAATTTTTTGTGTCGTTTGTATTATGTTCTCTTTGTTCATATTTTGTATTTACGTTCTTTGTCTGTATGTGATCTGTATACTTCCATGGATCTCTGGATTTACGATTTTTGCTTTGGTATATTATTTAGATTTATATATTCCATGTCAATTTTGTAACTGTCTGTTTATCATCGTTTTTTAAACTGTTTGAACTGCTTAAATCGAATGGATTCTCTTACTTGTAACACGTATATTCATGGTGTTTCGCAACTAACTTTCGATATTTTTCATTAATTAATTTATACAAAGAGAAAATCGCCTTGTTGTAATGTTCCATGATTGACATGAAAACGAAAATATTGCTTACACCGATTTCGCCTTTGGTATTATGCCGTCTCACACACTTGTAGTCACCGTATGATCGATAATTCATTGTTATTGCTTAGATGTTTAAATTTTAAACGAAATTAAACTGTCATTAAAGAAAATAAGCACCGTTAAATAGCATGGTCTACATGTACGTGAATTGATACTCACGGATAAATGATTACAAATTGATCTCAAAGAGCCTGTATCGTTCACTTGGACCATAGCTGTCTTGGACAGTTAAATAGATAACGAGTTTTCAGTTAAGATCTTTGAATATGTTTTCGTTTGGTCAAATTTTAATATGGTCCCGGTTGGTTGTCATATTAGATTAGATGTAAACCTGCTGGACCATTTTTGAAGAAGAACATTAAAAGACGTATTGTTTTAAATTTAGTAGTTATTTTAGAGATGTTTCTAAATGGTTTCTCCATGGTGTCCAACAACTGGTGTCGGACCCACTGGGCAATTTTGTTCAAGGGTACCATCCCAAAAAATTTTGTTTTTGATGGCGTGGTTGTTTGTATTAAAAATAACGTGTAGCGGGATATTTTCGTTTTCTCGGGTCAAAAATTTCGCGGATTTGAGTGGAAAATGTATGCCAAAAATTTAAGCGCTTAAATTTTCGCAGATTATCAAAGATCCTATATATATCCTGAGAATACATGAAATATTCGCGGAATTATTTTTCGCCATTTAAGTCCAACCGCGAAAATACTCGAAAAATAAAAATCCCGCGAAAATTACCCGCTATACGGTATACAACGGACGGACAGGCAGACGAATAATGGCAAGTGACGACAAAAGCTAACCCTGACTATAGCCAAATGAGCTAAGTGTTTAATGCACTTGCATTGTAGCAGCAACTACCCTATGTATTATTATACACTTGTATCAAAATTGTATCGTTCAAAATATGTAATATGTTTTGAAATGGTAATGTTCCAGGGGACGTGAAGTTGATTTTAAAAAGGATATACAATGTTTTTTTCACTATCTTTAACTTACATGACAAACTAAACATGAGTTTTTTGTGACTAATTCTGGTGGACTGTTAGTCCATCAGGGTATTGACCAACCCAATAGTCAGTATTTTGGTGCTGACCCGAAAACCGATTGTATTGCAATATCTAAATTTTACAAAATTTATTTTAACAATAAGGAGTATCTCACTCATGCATAGCTTTGTCCTTAGCTCAAATTTGACTTTTCTATTTAGATAATTTTGGCTATTTGTTCTCTATCAGCTTTAACATGTTTTTCGGTTAATGGACTTCAAAATGCTTTGGTTTGATCTGCACTGATGACACATAAGTTGTCGAAATGCGCATATGCAGAAAATAAATTAGCAGTACCTTCGGTATTTTGTTTTTATTTCATATTGGTAGTATACCAATGCCAAATTACACAACTTAAGGCTATAAAATTCACTCAATAGCTGGTCAAAATAGAATACATCACAAAATGTGACGATAATTATTTTGTTTTGTTCAAACAGTTGTACAAAATAGCTAAATAGAGTCTTCCGATCAATAATTATCCCAAAATATCTAACCATGTTGACAATATTTACTAAAAGATTTCAATTTCGACAAAAAAGAAAAGAAAAAAAAATCAATGATTGCAAAAACAAGGAAGTATCTTGTACCGATATTCACATTATTGATCTAACAGATGTTATAGTTCTTTGAGAAATAACTTAGAGGCAGCCATTTTGAACAGAAAATGTCTGTCCAGCGTTGAAAAGGACTGATAGGCGAAGGCTCAACACTGAAAAGTTATTCGCAAACCTATTTTCCAATATTTCGTTAAAAAGTGATGCATAAACAGCATCTCTAATAGAATGTTACAAAATACCACTTCTTTACATTGAAAATATATTGAATTCAATTTTAAAAGTTTTATTGTTTCTTTATGGACTACTATGTATATCTTTATTAATTGTAAAAAAATAACAATGATAATATTTTATTTGAAGAAACCAAGCATAACAAAAAGAAGACAAGATTTGCAATTGCAAGAAGCAATACCTGATGTCGCCCCTTTTTCACTCAATTGAAAAATATATATTGACTTTGAAGAAACGATGGATAATAAAAAGAAGACAAGATTGGCTTCGTTCATTGTATGGCCCTCGGTAGATGTCCTTGGTACTGAATTTGGTCTCCTATTTCGATGTTATTTGGTATGGAGTACTTCTTTTTTGACTACTTTTAGATTATGGCTTTCCATATTATTTGATTTTTATGCTGCTGATGAGAGGTTATTCCTTGAAACACGTGTACAGTATAACGAAATTTACTGTTTTTTCTGCAACTTTGGTATTTTTTTATTTTGCAATTGCAAGCAATAGCTGATGTCGCCCTGGCAGCCAATTTAATCATTCAATCTTATTCGCAGCGTCAAAATCTACAAAGAAATAAGTTTTCATTTGAATCGGACAAAGGTGAAATTTTGACCTATTATGGCGGCCATTTGGGATATGTCAACCATTTTAATTCAATTTCCATTGCACCTTTTTTACAGTGTCAAAATGTGTATACAGATCAATTTTCATTAAAATCCGATCAGGTTGAAACTTTATTACGTACTTTGATAGCAATCTTGGAAATGGCGGCTATTTTGAAATATTTTCTCCTAAATATGAAAAAGAAAGGAAATGGGGTAAATGTCAAGGAGACAATATCCCATATCCAGGTTAGAACTACCCAAAACAAAGCATCTAGGGGTCACCGTACGGTCTTCAACACAGTGAGGAACCTCACACCATATAGGAAGCCCTAAATGGCCCCAAAAACAAACCACATCCAATAACCCAAATATCAAGAAACTAAAATTTTATAAGAAGACAAGGACAAGCCAATGACCAACATATTCCTGACTTGGTGACACGCGCAAAAATTGCGGTGGGGTTAAACTCGTTTTCTTGGATCCAAACCCTCCCCCTATGTGTGGTGAATGACTAAAAAATAAATACACAAAAAGACTCACAGTAAAAATCAAACTAGAAAAAAGTCCAACATATCAAGACGAATACCCTTACAATGAATTACATCAAACATGAAGACAATACACACAGATACTGTCCGGACAAATGCTCGCAGTTACTGACAGCTAGCTAAGGACATTATTTCCGTTGACTATGACATAAAGCCTTCTTACATATGAAACTTCAATTGAAATACATGTACTTCTAAATATATTTGGTATAACAATATCATCAATTATGAAAGAAGAACATGATATTGTGAAATGCCAAATACTGCCAATATGAAAAATTGTTTAAATTTAGTTATGGTGTAAAGCATTTAGGAGATGATCAATAATTTTGCCAACAAAAACCAGAAGTAAAGATTTAACAACAATGCTGTATTTATATCCTTATGAATAAGTTTGTTCAACGGATTAATAACTTTGGAAGGACAGTTTTTGAATTTATGCGCTTTGTAAATGATATTGCCATAGAAGTTTGGATGTGAAATGCCCTGATGTATAAGAGCCCTGCATGTAGAACCAAATTTTATTAATAAGTCAATGTATATATAATAAAATTTAGAGAATGTTTTTATCAATTTATGATATCTCAACCCTTGATGCAGAAGTTTTTCAGTGAGAAAAAGATTTCGGTCCTTTCTTTCATCTTTTTGAACAATTGTATAAAATGTGATCAATTTTTGTTGAGAAGTTCCTGAGATATTGAAAAAAGTAAGTGAGAACCCAAACGTCAATCCAAACCGAACAATCCAAAAACAATAGCAACATTGGAAACAACAAAGAAACAGACTCAACATGAGTACGGCACAGGAAAGAAAAATAAAGACACTTAAACACACAGAGATGAACAGCACAGACCCAATAATAAACCATGGGCGAGAACAGGTGAACCGGTAGAGTAAGCATCGTCTGCTGCTTATAAGACACTTACCATGTTGAACATGTCAAATTCTGTAGCAAAACACATCCGGTAGAAGAAACAACAATTGAGCTTTAAAGGCAAAGATCTGTTGTCATCTGGGAAACGGATATCTCATAGCGGTCTACAAGATGGTGATGTCGACCGTTAAACTTCTGCAGGGATGACTTCAAGTGTTGGGTAACATACCCTTGTTTAAGTAGCCTATTTATGAGCAACCGAGCTCTATCAAGGTAGTCACTGTATCGAACACAGGCTCTTGAATAGCAAATGAGCTTAAAGATGTAAAATCCGTAAGTCGGCACTGTTTGGATGTTGCTACACAGAAAAGGGAAGTTAACTTTTAGGAAAGTGAAGTCATCGCGTTTGTCGTACAGCTTAGTTTGAAGTTTACATCTGTTGTTAATTTCAAGATGAAGGTATAGGAACGAAGCCGATGTGGAAGTGTCTGTAGTATCCTTAATTTCGAGCTCTTTTTGATAAATCAGAAGAAGAAAATCATCAAAAGCGCGTGTTGTTTAGTGACAAAACTATATAACGGAAGCTTAAATTGAAGGATTGGGCCAGTTTTTTATCATTATTTTGAAGAAGCCTTTCGAATAATTCAGCCTCAAAAGAGTGGAGAAACAGATCAGCTAGGAGAGGTGCGCAATTCGTGTCCATAGGAATTCAGATAGTTTATTGAAAAACAAGTCCTTCAAACTGGACAAATATATTGTCGATCAGAAACTCTAACATTTTAATCACTTCTTCCTCTGCATATTTTTTTCTCTGAATCGGAGTCATTTTTCACAAAGTAGGCTTGTTCTCTACCTACAACAATGTACCTATATCTTCGTTCACCGTTCTTACGTAAGAAAACTTTCAGCCGAGATTTTAGTTGTTTATGAAGAATGGTAGTGTAAATAATGGAGAAGTCGAAAGTTTTAATGCTGTTACAGTGTGATAGTGATCTAGAGTTTAAGATGTCAAGTACTAGTAGTTCTTCGGAGTTTTTCCGAATCCACGTTTAATTTACACCTCTTCTTGAAAAGCAAGGATCACAGTATTTTTGAAGGTCCTCTTTAACAGCAGTCAAGATGGAGGTTACAAATTTAGATAAAAGTTTTGTAGAACATTTGGCAGATCAAGCGATGTATCGTCCTTTGTGTGGCATTTATGTAATTTTGGTACCCAGTACAAAGAGGGGAGATCTGTGTCTTCATCCTTGGTGGAAATCCCGAAGAAAAGCAAACAGATTTATGGTTCTATAATATCTCCTCCTTTGAGAACTCTCCGAGGGTATTCACCAGCCCAGCAGTCAGTACTTCGGTGCTGACCCGAAAGCCGAATATTTTTGAAATCTTCCAATATCTAAAATTTTGTAAACTTTATTGAACTAAGGAGTATCTCCCTCATGCAAAGCTCTGTCCTTAGCTCTGATTTTGGCTTTAAATTTAGATCACTTTGGTTATTGGTTTTCTATCAGTTTTTAAACATCTTTGAGTTAATGGTCTTCCAAACGTTTAGATTTTATCTGCACTGATGAGACATAAGTTGTCGAAATGCGCATATGCAGAAAGTAAATTCACAGTGACTTCGGTATATAGTTATTTGTTACCACTGGGTCGATGCCAATGCTGGTGGACTGTAAGTCCCCGAGGGTATTCACCAGCCCAGTAGTCAGTACTTCGGTGCTGACCCGAAAGCCGAATATTTTTGAAACCTTCCAATATCTAAAATTTTGTAAATTTTATTGAAACTAAGGAGTATCTCCCTCATGCAAAGCTCTGTCCTTAGGTGATTTTGGCTTTAAATTTAGATCACTTTGGTTATTGGTTCTCTATCAGTTTTTAAACATCTTTGAGCTAATGGTCTTCCAAACGTTTAGATTTTATCTGCACTGATGAGACTTAAGTTGTCGAAATGCACATATGCAGAAAGTAAATTCACAGTGACTTCGGTATTTAGTTATTTGTTACCACTGGGTCGACGCCACTGCTGGTGGACTGTAAGTCCGCGAGGGTATTCACCAGCCCAGTAGTCAATAATTCGATGCTGACCCGAAAGCCGAATATTTTTGAAACCTTCCAATTTCTAAAATTTTGTATATTTTATTGAAACTCAGGAGTATCTCCCTCATGCAAAGCTCTGTCCTTAGCTGATTTTGGCTTTAAATTTAGATCACTTTGGTTATT
>MJUU01021084.1:0-36209 GCA_002080025.1 Modiolus philippinarum | reverse complement strand
TTCTGTAATCCATGTGTAATTGTATGTCAAACAAAACACACAAAACAATAAAGTGTGCACATGCTTTACTTTTGTCGTCTGCTAAATATCATTTTTGACAACCAGCTGATCAAGTTTCAGTTTACCTAGTAAACACGAAACCACAATTTAGATAATTTGACAAGCAGATCATTTATCATTTAAAACAGTAGCTGCATTTGCGTAGACATTTTATTTTAAAGAACTGATGTCATCCCTTTTAAAGTGACCAATAAACCTTTGACCCCTACATTTTTGAATGTAAAACATATCAACTAATTACAATGACATAGGTCCCAAATACCTAATTCTTACACATTCCGAAATTTCCCCAAATAATTGCTCCAAGAAAAGTAACAAAACTTTGCAAGCCCTTATCATGAAAATGGTCCATCCACCAACATTCGCTCAAATGAACGAAATATCTGTCATAGCCTGACAAACATTTTTCCCATTACAATTCACTACCTATTTATTACCATTTCCGAATAATATCACAAAACATGTTTAGGGAGTTTTCTAAAATAACCCCCTCCCCTGATAACGAAACGACCCAAGACGGATACAATCACAACTTCAACAGAAACTACAAAACCCCACCAAATTTCATCGACCTACACTTACCCACTTAGACACCTCTGTGAAAAGTAGAAAAAACATTTTTTTACAATTTTACAATCCCAATAATGTCTATCCGTTGTACCGGATAGACCTTAATAAGATATAAAAGCACTCCATACTTCAGTTTTCTCGATGCACAACAAGGCAAGGAAAATGAAACATATGACAGTAGAGGGGAGAGAAACGATGTATAAATTTTAAACATGAAAGGAAAAGTAGCAGTTAGTTGCATAAGAGACATAAAATTGAATGTAATTTTATATATGTCTCTGGTGGCATCAAGAGCTAATAATTTCCGAAAAAAAAAGATTCATTTGATTTTAAATGCATGTTAGTGTGGGACCAGGTGAAATGAGGGGTTAAAGGTTTGTGATTTGCTTAAATTATTTTTTTCCATATCTTGAAATCTTAAGGAGGATAGAATAATAACGAGGCAGGTACTATTTTTTCAATAATATTCTTTACAATATTTTTTTTCAATAATATTCTTTACAACTAAAGCTTTTTCACTTTTTCCTAGTGTTAAAAGGTTTTCCCTAAGAAATCAACACACTGTTCTCTACTCTCAAAACACTGGTAAGAATCATACCATAATTTTTTTCCTCTGACATTGTACACCCCCTCCAGAAAAGATAACAACTGCACTAAAAAAAACCACTGCACCTCACCCCCCAACCCTAACAAAAATTGAAAATATTGGACATCATGGTTATATCATTTTTTTTCCTTTATCTGGGTCTGTTTATAACAATTACTTTTTTATGGCGTTGAATTCTTTTTACAAAATTATTGTCCACTTGACTAGACTGGGGTCATGCTGCCATTTTCTATGGTAGAGTGAATAAATACTTTATGAGCATCCTGGTGTTGTCTATGTAACGAAACAGTCTTTTTAACTTTTCGTTGGGGCAACGGATGACGGTGTTTGTTATAACACTCTGTTAATAGATTTAAAGTTTACATGCATGAAATAAGGAGCTATGCCGCACGCAGCATATTGTCGATCACCGATAGCACCCAATTTAAGAAAAAAAAAACAAAAAACAAAAACAGGCAGGCCAAGATAAATAAAACCATTCGCTCCATTTGTTTTTGTGCCAAGGGATAGTGTGTCACAATTTCACAAAATCGATTGATCGACTCAAATTTTTTGCGGTCATAGAAAAAAGGATGTGTACCTGGGAACACATCATGCCTTGCTTAAACTACATGTATAATGTAAAGCGAATAAATTAATCGCATAAATAAAAGCGAAGGTCCATAACCTCATCACTGGAAAAGATATCCTGAATGTTTAGTTCGAACTCACTAATATATTTGAAGTAGTTGTCGATAAAAAATTCTACAGAAACAAATAAGCACTTTGGCTCAATACTTAATTCAAGTATCTGGGTCAAACTAGACTGCATTGATCTAGATATTCTTATAAGAAGAGTTACAGATTCATACACTGACAGATGCCAATTTATCAAGAATGTTTTGTTCAAATCTTACTTGCAGTTTTGAAGGAGTTATGTATTGAAAATGTATAGAGCTACAGACACAAATGAGCATTCCGGTTGGGCATGCCTCTTAAATGAGTAAAAATCAAAATTTGAAGTGTACCACGTCAGGTGCACAACAACTAGATCACATATCTGACTTCCAGCTTGAAGGAGATGCTGATATCCAAGACACGGACAACAACACAAGACAATCATAGTGATCCCTATATACCTGTATCCACTCTGATGACTACACAAAGAAGCATGGGTGTAACGTTATACTAACATTTAGTGATAAATTCTGCTCACCCGGCTATAAGGACTATATGAAACTTACTTTAAGGGATGAGTTATTGCGCTTTGTTGAGCACTTCATGATGACTTCAAGATGAACAACAATAGAAGAGTTTTCCGTTGCTAAATTAATTTTTCTGTACATGCACAGGTATTGTTAAGAGATTTCGTTTCATGTACATTTACTCCATATCATTTCACTTGATTTTTCAAGATGTAACAGATTCATGATTTTCAAATGAGGTCAAATAATAAACTAAGACTGCCCATGGCAGATGTATCTTGAATTTCTTTTAGGTACCTCCAATGCAATTTGGTAGAGAGACCATAAAAATTGTTTTTCATACCAAAAATAAGTTCATTAACGGTAGATGTTTCTGAGGAGATATTTAAGGGCATATCCAATAGTTTCAGGGGAGACAATAGCAAACACAAAAGAAGGCAATTTATTGTTTTCCGGGGATATGACATTGATAAATATAACGTCACAAAGTCATGTCCATTGTTTCCGTAGGAAAGGTAATTTGTACCTTCAAGTTTGGCGGACTTTATGGCTGTTACCAATGGGGGATTTGTTTTAACGTTATATATTTTAATGATTTACTCAGAACCTATGTGGTTTTTGAGATTTTTGAGAAGCATATTGTTAGAAGTACATGATATCAAAATTTCATGCATTATACATACATGTTGTATATATTTAATCATTCACCCTCCTTATACACTACCAACTCATACTACTTCTACTACAACTACAAAAAAACTAGTTTTTCAATAAAAACACAGAGTTCACAAACACTCCATAATAAATACATATACAGTCTATAGACATTTACTCATTTACCTAAGAAGAATAACACATAAATGAGTTCTCTATCAAATTTTATAGATATAAAGTTCAAAACAAGTCAGTATGCTTCCATTGACCATTTTAAGTTCAAAATGCTGCATTATCAGTTCAATCGCACAAATATCTACTTTATCTTAGCATGGACAAACATAAAATACACTTGTCGTGTGATGATGAGCTGCACTTAATATGAAGCCAGTGGCCACAAACACAGCATTGGAACACATTGCCTTTCTTCTTCGTGCAATCTGGCATCACACATATGGTCCGATTTCGTATTCCAGTTTATAAAAGTCTTTATTTAACATACTACTGAATTATGGATAAGTGGAAATGTCTCATGATGAATACTGGTACCCACATCAACACATTCAGCATTCTAATAATAAAAATAATATAATAATTTAAATGTCTGTTACAACCTACATTTCAGTTGCATGTTTTAATTTACAGAATGGCAAACTTAACTCACTGACATACTACTGAAAACTTATGTAAATAGGAATCTGAAGAAGAAATCCCATTGAAATCGGATAAAATTGAATTTTACATGTATATAATTTGCTGATTAACCATTTTGGCTCTTTACTGCTCAGATAGGAGATAAGTTATTAAAATTTGATGCTTGTTCTTTGCATCTATTTAAAAAAAAATTCATAGTTCAAGCTCAAACTTTTAAACATTTAACCCTTTCGACAGAAGAACTCTGATGACGATAGATACTATATTTCCCAATGGCTAAAATGAAAGAAACCCCATAAAAATCTGATAAATAATAAATATTCTACAACCTGATAAGTCAAAACAATCAATCTGGTCATTTTTGGCCACTTTTATAAAGGATTGTTTATACAGAACCCCAAATCATCCTTTGCTTTCTTTCGTGAGATAGTACATTTGTGTTAAAATGTCAAATGGAACTTAAGTTATTAGCCAAAAAAAAAAAACAAAACAAAAAAAAAAAAGTCTATAAAGATGACAACAAGGATAACTAGAATACTGACAAAGTCAGAAAGGGCCCGTCCTTTTGTGTGTCCCAAAAACCTGATTGCGAAATTTCATGGAAATCATAAAACAATATTTAGGAAAAAACATAAAAAATAAATCCTAAGTTACTGTAAATTTAATTTCTGCATATAGATGTTTTGACAACTTATGTCTGATCTGTTCAGATCAAATCAAGACATTGAAAAATATTTCAAGGTTATTTCAATGATATAATGACATAGCTAATTCTCAAAATATTTATTTTTCATATAAAAACTAAGCTTCCACCCCAAATTGTTTCATGATTCTCCTCAAAATCATTCGGGACCTTCTTTTGATCAAGTCCCACACTTATAAAACTCATAAAAATCTGTGATGGTCATTTCAAGTTATCATACAACATAGAGCTTATTTTCAAAATATGCACTTTTTCATTTAAAAACTAAGTTTTTCCCCTAAAATTGTTGTCAGATTTTCTCCAAAAGCAAAAGGGAACTTCCTTTGGTCAAGACCAACCTTGAGTATTAAATCATATAAATCCTTTAAAACAATCTTAATTTATTGTACGACATTTCTCAAAATATGCACTTTTTGGTATAAAAACAAAGTTTTTTTCCTCAAAAGTGTTTTCAGATTTTCCTCAAAAAAGAAAGGGAGCTTCCTTTGGACAAGTTCAGCCTTGAGTATCAAAATCATTAAAATCCCTGAAGGCAATCTAAAGTCATCGTACAACATATAGCTAATTCTCAAAATATGCACTTTTTCACATTAAAAAGAAGTTTTTTTTCCCAAAAATCATTGTGCGATTTTCCTCAAAAAGGAAAGTTTAACTTTGCGTTAAAAATTTTTAAAAATATGGTGAAGGCAATCTTGATTATCGTACGACATAGAAAATGCTGACAGACAGAGGTACAGACTGACGGACAGACTGATTACTATAGGGCACCACCATTCCATGACCGGGCCCCAACAATGATGAATGAAGTTGGAATAACCAAATGAAGTAACTAAATTTGGAGGAACTTGCTTAAGGTGTGAAAAAAAAAGTTCAAATAACCATAATTGTAAAAACTTTACAGGATTTACCATCTGATATTCTGCCTTGTTTCCTATAAACAACCAACTGTTTTTTTGGTACATCACTGTATATGAGTCAGCAGTTGATAAAGGTCCTGAAAATAAAAAAAATAAAGGATTACTTCACAAAACATTATCACATTAATCTTTCGAAAAATTTTAGTCAATAAACTAGAAATACTGTGAGCATAGCTCATCCCTACACATTGGACACATGAAAGGACAAGTCCATGTTTTAATATGTGAAATTCCAAAAATTGGTATTTAAGGTCAAAATCTAAAATAAGGGTCTGAAAATGGTACTTGTTGAATAATTTCTTAGGAATTAGGATGCTCTACAGCATGGTACTTTTTCCTGTGCTTTTATACATGTACAGATATGTTTTGATGACCCTGCCACACATATTTGCGAGGTATTATGCGATACCCTAAGTCATGTGTCCGTTTGTCCATCCGTCCCTGAAAGGTTTCTGACTGATAACTTGAAAACACGGGTCAAGTTGGGTTTTGTGTTCAGAGGTCCAAGGGTTCATGAGTTATGCCCCTTGAAACTTTAAAATTTTGCAAATTTTAGGGTTTCCGACTGAAACTGTGAAGGAAATACCAAACTGTCTTCAAACTTGGTATGTTAGTTGTAAATATAAATCACATAATGTATATTTGATCATTTTTGAGAATTTCACAGCCATGAGAATTGGCAGTCTGGCCCGATTCTGGATTATTATACAAGTACTCTATCATTTATAAATCAAGAAATGTATATTTGATCATTTTTTAGTATATCACAGCCCTGACAATTGGCAGCCTGGCCCAATTTTAGATTATTATACCAGTACCCTATCACATATAAATAAACAAAAAATGGAAATTTGATTTCACAGCCGTGAGAATTGGCAGCCTGGTCCCATTTTGGATTATTATATCAATACCCTATCGTATATAAATCAAGAAATGTATATGTGATCATTTTTGAATATTTCACAGCTATGAGAATTAGCAGTCTGGCCCCATTTGGATTATTATACCAATACCCTATCATATATAAATCAAGAAATGTATATTTGATCATCACAGCTGTGAGAATTGGCAGCCTGGCCCCATTTTAGATTATTATACCAGTAACCTATCATATATAAATCAAGAAATGTATATTTGATCATTTTTAAGTGTTTAACAGCCATGAGAATTGGCAGCCTGGCACTATCTTGGATTTTTATACCAATACACTATCATATATAAATCAAGAATGTGTATTTGATCCTTTTTGAGTGTTTCACAGCCGGCCGTGAGAATTGGCAGCCTGGCCCCTATTTTGGATTATTATACCAGTAACTTATCATATATAAATCAAGAAATATATATTTGATCATTTTTGAGTATTTCACACCCGTGAGAATTGGAAGCCTGGCCCTATTTTGGATTATTATACCAGTAACTTATCATATATAAATCAAGAAATATATATATTTGATCCTTTTTGAGTGTTTCACAGCCGGCCGTGAGAATTGGCAGCCTGGCCCCTATTTTGGATTATTATACCAGTAACTTATCATATATAAATCAAGAAATATATATTTGATCATTTTTGAGTATTTCACACCCGTGAGAATTGGAAGCCTGGCCCTATTTTGGATTATTATACCAGTAACTTATCATATATAAATCAAGAAATATATATTTGATCATTTTTTGAGTGTTTCACAGCCATGAGAATTGGCAGCCTGGCTCCATTTTGGATTATTATACCAGGATATCAGGATCAGGATAAACAGTCATGTATTTCACATAACTCAAGAAATGCTAGATGGTATGGTTGAACACTCCGAAATACTTGACAAGTTTATAAGTCATTATATTGACAGCACTTGTCCTGTGATACAAGATTCAAGAAACACATATTTATTTAAACCGACTACAATCACATCATGGCTCTTAAAGTAAACATAACTGGTAAAGTGTTTGTTTCCAAAGATCATTCTTGTCAACTTAGGTGCTCTTGGTATTCACGGAGTGCATAATAATAGCTGATTTTGGTGGCTGTCAGCTTGTCAATCTTTGGGTTTTTTTAACCTGGATATGGAATATTTTGTCTCCTTGACATTTACCCCATTTCCTTTCTTTTTGGATTATCCAACATAATCGTTGCACTTGTCACGTTGTGTAAAATGACTCTAGCTCATAGACAAATATGAGAAAGACCTTATCACATAGAAGCATACAGTATCTAATCATATGACATACATATGTAGTCTGTTTGACTTTCATTATACTTACATTCAGTATTTCCACACGTGTGCTTTCATTTTTCTACTTTCACTTCTCAATTTCTTGACAGGAAGTCACTATTTGCTTCCAAATCTCACACCGGAAGAGACATTGAATTTTTCCGGAAACGGAACTGGCAGTTCTCACGGGCTGGCAGATCTACACTAGTGCAAATACAACTGTAACTTTTATGACATCATTGCCAACAGTAGTGGGAAAAGTACTGCTTTTGGACCACTTCGAGCTATGTTAAGGAAACAAATTAACCTCCAAGAGTTAAGCTCATTGAAGAGGTTAACATTATGACGTCATATAGTAATTAATTAAGTTTATTAGGTGTATGTGTATGAAACATTATTACTGCATTTTTAATTTTTAATTTATAATAAATATCATTGTTATTTCAATTGGTATGCATTTAATTATGTTTTCTTGTTTGTCGTTTGGAAACCCATCTTTGTATAAATTTGTAATTATGCATGTAATCAGTTATTTTATTTTTATGGTGTGATGTATCTCGTATGGTGTGGAGATATTCAAAAATAAATATAAAAGACTATATATTTAATATACATTTATTATCCCCGTAACATTACACAGGCATAGGTTCGGGATCCATTCACGCTGTCTTGACAATTGACTTAAAATTATCCTTATCCAATTATACATCTAGATATGAGAAAAAAGAGTCATCTACCACCCGACAGTATCTTCATCCTCACGAAAGGACCAACAGTATGCTATCTTTCGTGCGGGGGCGTAAACTGTCGAGGCCTGAAGTAAGCCTTTCCAGGATAGTTCACTCTCTTAAAAAATAATACAAATAAAAAATTATTTACATCGCTAGCGGGTATCCATGAGTTGAATTTCTTCGGCCAATACAACCATTTTACAAAATGTTGTTTGTTACGTCCCTTACCTCTTGCTTTTAATATTTTCTCAACTTTCCACAAGTCATTGTCTCTTACTTCTACCTTTTGTAATTCTGACTGGTAAAATGTTCCTTTTATTTCTTCGTTGTTAAAATCTTCAAGTCGATAAATCGGTAATCCATCACGAAAAATGCGTTGAGAGATAACAAATATCTCACAAATCCACTTTTCATCGTATTCCCTGGTAAACGGATTCCTGATATACCTAATTCTAACTTTATCTCCTATTTTGAAACGGAAGGGTTTCCGAATTTTCTTAGATTTGCTATGTATTATATCTTTCGGCCAGTACAGCTTCCACCATAGATTAATTTCTTTGCTTTTGGTCACCTTGCCAGGAGCCATGCCTTTTGTCCTGTGATATGTCTCATTATAACTGTTTGCAAATTTCTGGTGATCTTCCTTCAGATAATACTTCTTTCAAGCTTCTTGTAACGGTTTCGGCTTTCTTATCCTTCAGTGATCTAAGCCAGATATATTTAGAGAAGATATCGATGACAACCAATATATAGTTGAAACCACTGTTGAATTTTGCAAACTTGGTCATGTCTATTAAGTCAGCATCCCACTGATCATCTGTTCCGTCACAATGACTCTATTCCTTTTAAATATTCTTTTAAGTGGTCTTTGAAGACTGTAAGGTTCTTTGACGTTGTAACCATATACGAATTTTGTATTTACTAAGTACAAATTTTCCGTCTTTTTGCACGAATCTATACAATTTGTCTGGACCGGCAAAATTAGCTGGACCTGATGGATCGTAATAAATTCTTTTCAAATACCGCTCCCATGTAGCCATCTGTACCCTATGAAGGTTTCAAATGCAATGAAATATATCGATTTACTTTACTTTATATATTACTGTTCACCATCATCTCTGTCTTCTTCCTCTTCGTTACTTTCTTCCTCAATTTCCCGATCTTCACTGTTCTTGCTTTCATCGCTTTCGCTGTCCTAACCATCCCCCATTTCGTCCATATAACTTTCAAGATAATGTTTATATTTTAGTATGACCATTTTAATGGCTTTTTTATAGTCAATTCCTTCGTTGATCAATTTTTCTAACAGTGTCATGACTTTTGAATGTATTTTACCTCTTTGAAGCTGTAATAAATATTGAAGCAAACTTCCATATTTGGTTATTAATTGGTTCATGTCTTCGTCCTTCAATTTGTTGTTAGCCTTGCGTTCGGCTACGTCCTTTTTTAAAACATCGTTTGTGTATTTATCAGTTATAGAAACCCATAACTCCTCATTGGCTTTTCTGGCAAGTTCTGCCAATTTCAAGAAGGCTACATCCTCGTCATCTTCTATTTCTAATTTACGTTTCTTTAAAGAAGGGTCATCTTCATCATCTTCTCTTTTTCGCTTGAGATTTATAGTTTCCGGACACCAGCGATTGATTTCAGTAAACAATGGCTGTCTAGCCGGATACTGAATACTTTCAAATACTAAACCGCAATCTTCACAAGATGGCATTTTCTTCATGTTACAGTTCTTGTTAATCGTTGTGCCCTCTGTTTGTGGTGTGTGTCCCAACAAATACGTCTGCTCAATTCGACGGTTGTCTTCGAAATGACGAGAATCTGACCATTCCTCACTTATGTTACCACCTGTCATACCATTTTGGTAGGCTATGCAGCGTATATTTTCAGAATCTAGAATGTTTTCAAATATATCTGTTTTTAATCTATCTTGTTCTGGTGTATTTTGCTTCAAGTCTATAAACAGATAGCCAAAAGGCCGTTTAGTGGCCTCTGTGTATTTGGACATAAACTTCTTCGGATTATTTGGATACATCTGTCTTGCAAAAACGGCAGGCCCAACTTGATCACGTGGATTCTTAAGGTGGCACAACAGTCTTCTGAAAAAAATTGTCGGTCCTCGACTTTGAAAACCTGTAACTTTATTTTTAATAAAGATACAATGACAAACCAGGTATCAAATTAAAGGAAAATGATTAAATTGACTCTTAATGCTCATTTCAAGAGTATTCCTTTTATGTATCAATGTCTATTTTACCATATTTGGCAAAAACGTATGTTTTTGAAATAATATTTTAAAATGTAAATAACTTTTACATCTTTACTGGTAACTGAATTCTGTTTTCTTTATCTGGAAGATCCATTAAAATACAACAAAACCGTGTCTCAGATTTATGATATAGGATCTGGTTTGAAAATAAATGAAATTTCAATTTTAACTCTAAGAAATTTTACTTTTTCAAAATTTGAAATTAATTTAATTTTAAACTGGACCTTGTATCAAAAATCTGAGACACGGTTTTTTGCATTTTGATGGTTCTTTCAGATAAAGCAAACAAAACTAGATACCGGTAAAGATGTAAAAATTATTCTCAGTTTTAAAATATCACCTCAAAAACTCAAATTTTTGCCAAATATGGTAAAGTAGACATTGATAATTAAAAGGAATACTCTTGAAACGAGCATTAAGAGCAACTTTGATCATTTGCCTTTAATTTGATACCTGGTTTGTCATTGTATCATTATTAATAACAAAGTTACAGGTTTTCAAAGTCAGGGACCGAAAATTTTCTTCAGAAGACTGTTGTGCTACCATGTATTGACTGTTAATACTCATGGTTCTATTCTCCTTGCCTTTGGAAAAGGCATTCTGCATAATACATGCTATGCTGATGTTTCTATGATGACTCCCCTCAACAAAAAGCTCAAATACATCTTTACTGTTGGTAGCATCTCTCATGAGATCGTCAATGACAATCAAACTGGGATATCTACTGTCGATGAACGAGTCCTCGTTTAAATCTTCGGGTAAACCTTGAACAAATACCATATTTTTGATATTTTACTGCATTTCAGTAAACAATGGCTGTCATCTCTTGTAACACCATATGATCCGCTCGGGTGGTGGATTTATCATGGTTCTTGCACGGGTCAATAATCTGTTCATCCAACAACTTTTGCCCGACCCGGTGGGTCCTGCTACAATCATGGTAAACGGATGTTGCAGAATAGTCTGTGGTGGTGGTGGTGGTGGATACGCATGGCTGGTCGGTGGATACGCATGGCTACTTGGTGGATATGCTTGACCTAATTCATGTCTTTCTTCTATGTCTCAGCATTGCATCTCTTCTGGAAAATTGCTGACCACATTCTTCACAAGTTGACATTTTGCTAAACTTCGAAAACACGTCCTTGTCCTCCAACGTTCAGATGTGAAATGGCTAAAGTAAGGTTGATGGTATATTTATATTATCCAGTGTCCATAGGCAAGGCTACGTATCCCGTCTTGCAGAATATATCTTTTGTCGTTAAACGGAGACAGTCCTAGTTTGTTACTGTGTATATTATATAATTGGTGTCCATACGAACATATCTGATTCATAGAGCTCATGTGAATTTCTCTGTGAAACAAACTTGCTTATAATCTTCGTGTCTTGTATAATTTTAATCACGCCTTTTTTATTCCTTTAGCTGTCTTTTTTTCAATCAATTTGTCACCTTCTTCATAGATAAGTGAATACATTTTCGATTTTAAACCGACACAATCTTGGATTGGTATCCCATGGGCCTCATCCTTCATCTTGCCGAGGATTTTCCTGTTGTCAGTGCTGTAAAGTGGGTGTTTCTCATCATACTCAGAGGTATCAAACAATTGCTTATCCTTAAGCATATCTGCGTAAATATCATCCGTCATGACACTATAGCAGAGAGAGACTGTGTCGGTAAACAGCAGTTGTGCATTAGGCCCGTATTTGGCTTTCATATAATTGTAATGGAAGTCATACATCAATGTTTTTGATAAATCAAAAATGGAAAAGCCCACATAGGTCTGTTCAAATAGAGTTTTTGTTACAGCATATGTACTGCTACTAGATGTTCATTGAATATTTCAAATGCATGGAAGGTTGGTTTACTGGCTAATCTTCTGGCTTTTGATTGGTTGTTCACCAACTGTACATCGATTCTTTTTCTCAGATTCTCCATAGTCTTTCCAAAAACGGAATTATTCATTAATGTTAAAAAATCCTTTTCAAAGTCATTTTTGGCTTCCTTTCGTTCCTCCGTGTTGAAATCTATAAACTGTTTCAGCCATGTTGTCTATCTAAAGGACATCACCCTATGAATTTTAGTGAGCTTCATGCCAAGAGATAAGTACAGTTTTAAATTTCGGTAATGTACAACATATTTCTCTTTCGATTTAAGGTTGGGTATCAGTTTTTCTGTTGAAGTTCCATTTGAAGGTCTAAGTCTTCTAGAAGTGTCTTTGCATAAGGTGACAAGATGTCTTCTGTGACTTTGACTTTTTCAGGTGCAAGAGGATATTCATTATGATGATCGTGTAGTTCATCTGGATAGTCTAGATCGACCTCAAGGATATAACCATTATCATCATTGTCAGAAAAGCTTTTCAACATCCTGGTCTTCTAACCATCTGAATCCATCAACAGGAAGTGCTTGGGACATAGCCCATCCATATAAGTTATTTGCATACAGACAGGCTATGTGACTAGTCGTAGTCGGGGACATGTGTGTTGTTAGCTTTGGCATAGCGATGGCATATCATAGATATTCCTTCTCTTACTCCTTTCTCTATAAACAAGTGCACGTCTATGTCAGTTAACAATTCCAGTCATTTTAATGCAGCTTGCCATGCTAAACCAGGTGATGTATAGAAATGAGCTGCGTCTAATCCATAGTAGTTTAAACAGATATCTCTGAAATTTTCAAAAACAGTGGCTAATGCTAGTACATCGGTGAGAACGAACAGATCATGGTATTGTCCAAGATTTTTTAAGTTGAATGTTTTCCAAACGATCTGTGCATGAGCATAATATTCATCCGGTATACCTTCTCCAGATAAAGTTCTATGAAAGGCGGAAATATGTGGAAGTTGTTGCTCTTCAAATTTATTCTCAGAATCAAACTATTCGTACGGGTAGACCTGTTTTCTCAATAATAAATCAATCAAATGGATCCCTCCTTTGCCCAGTTTTCAACCAGTTTCTCCAATGACGATGACATGAATTGGAAGGAATCGATAAAATCCATGCATCCGAGAGAAAAACTGACATATTTCCCATATTGTTGGGTATGCATTTGAGTTGTTTCCCTTGGACTTTGCCGATAGTCTGCATGATGTAATGGCTATCATAGCGTTTCAGATTTTGGAATATACAAGGGATACGCCCAGTAAATTTGTAATTAATGTTACATTCTTTGTGGGTGGCTCCTCTAAATTTCCCGGTGACGTGACAATGACCTCTGACACGATCGTGACCTAGTTCCTGATTACAAATGTGACATTGTGTAGCGTTCTTAAACGATTGCCGATCGCTACCGGTCATTTGCATAGGTTCACAATGTTTGAATTTACTCTGGATGCACTCCATTTCTTTAACCATACATTCTACAAATTTTTCGGCAGCGTCTAAACCTCGGTACACAACAGGTTCTTTTGAAGTATCCGGTGTAAGGCCTACGACTTTGTATGCAAATCCACTAGGTACGTGTTTTGCTGTTTTTGTCCTGGAAGACTTTTCTGGATCATTTTCTGGTCCTTGAATGGGTTGTAGCAAGGATTCGAAATCGACATAGATAACATAAGGCAGTTTCAGCTGTTTACGAATTTCTTTATAATAGAGCCATTTATCTTCATTTGTTGGTAGTTCTATCTTCTGCGGACCATGAGTTTGACAATAGGGTTAGTGATCCACTAATAACCTCTCCTTTGTGAATCCATGCAGACAGTATGGACAGTAAAAATATCTATGTCTAACTTATTTTTGATCAAATAATAATCGATTTAAGTCTTTTATCCAACAATAATGTGATATTTTATTATCTGATATCATGGGAAGATTAGCATGTTTCTCAAATCGTTCTTTAGTGATGTGAATTGGGAAAATGTCTCCCTTTTTATACCCAAACACGTTGACAGATATGTGATTTAGCTTTTCAAATCTTGGAATTGCAGCCATTTTTACTGGAAATTGTATGTTTTCAAACTTCAAGTCGTTTCTGAATTCCTTGTATTTACTAAGTCTATTTGCATGGCGTTGTGCTGGATTTATAGCAGCTAATATTGACCACATAAAACATTTGTTATCCTTGTTTTGTACATTGATGACGGCGTGCTTTGACCTCAATTTGATTGGCAGCGGAATATAACTAGAACCTCTTAGCGGTCTGTATCATGCCATATGGAAAATAACGTTCACCACTACGGTCCAATTACTGCCTTGTCGTTGATATTCGATAAACGAGTTGTACATCTTTTTGATGGATTCTTTCATACCCATATCGATATCTTCAAATTTTAGGCTGGTTTGACATTTACCCCTGAAATGTGGCTCTGCTGTCTCGATCTCGTCTCCTTTTCTTCTAGTCATTTTCACTTTCATGGATAAATACCATTTGATACCACCTCTGCCTTTTATGGCAGACTTCACCACCTCTTTGATTTCGTCGTATTTACTTCTTAAAAACTTCATCGGGTCGAATTTGGACAAACCTTCAGCGGTGATCGCATGTGTTTTTATTGTCCCTCCAAGGGCTTGTTCATTACACGTTCCCTCTCGCTGTTGTTTGGTGACCTCCTTATCTTGTTGACTCGTATTCTGCTGTTTACTAAGATGAAGTCGATGCTGATTGTCTGGCATCTTGTTGTGTTGGCTTTTTGTTGCCACCACCAATCTGGCCGTGTCTTTTAATATGCCGCTTATAATTATATCTTCTTCCAAATGTTGTTCCACAAATAGTGCAATTCAACTTTGCATCAGTATGTGCGGTTTTTCTGTGACGACTCAGAACTGCCCTTTGTGCAATCGATTTACCACATATATTGCATAAATGGGTTGTCGTTGATAGCTTAGCTTTTTTCTGCATTGGTTCCATGGTTTCACTTCAAAACCTGTGAAGAAAATGACTTCAGTTCTATAAGGGTGTGGAATAAATCATGAAAATCACGTCATATCCGAAACGAACCAACCAATCAATATTTATACCAGGAGAGTCTATCGCCACTGGTACTCGCCTCAGGTGTCGGAAAAATGACTCTCATATCTACCGACCGTATAGAGGTTCCCAGTTTTGAAACTGATACAAATAACAATTTGAGTGATATTCTAGAGCGTTTGATTAAGGCATACGCCAAATTAGTCACCACCCGTCGACTTCTTGTATCACTACAAAACGGAGCTGTCCTCCTTTAGAGGCCGCATGAACACAGTCGGGGAAGTATTCCCGGCATCGCGGGGCGTATCACATGACACTCCTTCCCCATCGTGAGCTACATGACACTGCCCTAGACCGGTACACAAAGTTCATGCGGGACACTACTTCAAACCTTCTAGAATTCTTTGCATTATGATACAGTCAAACCTGCATTAAGAGACCACTCAGGGGAAAGTGCAAAAGTGGTCTCTTACAGCAGGTGGTCTTTAAATAAAGGTTCATAAAGTAACTGAATTTTTACGCCCCATACAATAATTGACACATTTCAGACAAAGATCAATATGATTGTCCTCATTTTCTGTGATTCTCCTCTGTGTTTTTCTATTACTATCAAGATGTTTTTCATAGTCAGTCACAAGTTCACATTTTATTGAATTTGAGTTTTTCCTATGCCTAGATCCACTTCAGCTTCACGTACACTTTTCAATTCACATAACTCAGATCTCTCTTTTCCTTTGAGAAGCCATGTTTGAAACTTTTTAATTTTTGAAAGAGCTCAAAAGATGAATGAAATCGATTTTTACTCAATTTTGTTTGATTACATGAAAACCATTATGTATATACAGTCCAATTTTTATTTTGTTTGCGTCCCAATTAATAAACCACGTGATCACGATGTACAGCATGAAAATTTTTATAGAGGTCAAAGAAATCTATTTTAGTAATAAAATTCCTAAATACACAGAAATGCTAAAAATTTTCAAACATATTAAAAACAACAACAAACCTTTAATCAAAATTAAATTATAACTAACAATTTTACAACATTTTCCATACCTAAAACTCAACTTCCGGTTTGTAAAACGAAAACAACATCAGTACATTTTCTTGCTAGCCATTGCACTAAATAGTTTAACTGGTCGCTGAAAAGGGTCAAAGTGGTCGTTTTGGAGTATATTTTGGTGGTCGTTGGTCGCGTTTTTCGGGTGGTCGTTGAATGCAGTTAAAATATATAGTAAAATTCGTCGGGGGGGGGATAAAAATGGTCGTTTACAGCGGGTGGTCGTTTAGTGAAGGTGGTCGTTTGGGCAGGTTTGACTGTACTTTAATAATGACATGAAACCTTTAAAACAATACAATCGCCGTTGTATAGTAATATATATTTTTGTAGGCACTGACGCTTGCATGATCGTCTATGAAGTGCCCTTATTTAAGCCCCGTCAGTAAGCTTAAATCTATTGTGGAGACATAACGAGCATCTAAGCTGACAAACGTTCTCGTCTTCCACAACGGAGCCACTCTTCAAGACCTTCGTCCAAACGCTACGGAGAAGCTAAAGGGTGACATCCATATATGAGATATTATTCTCCCTTAATCTCATACAGTCGAGAGGTGTCACACAATCGGTCCCAGTAGCCGATGCATGTTCAATTAGTGATATAAGACTATATGATGGTTAATATTTTCATTTTAACAGTTTCACAAAAGTTTATATATTTACTTTATCAATTTAATAAATTTTAAATTTAGCATATAAAATAATTAGAAATAAAGAACCACTATAAAAGTAAAAATCAAATTTTGGCGTAATTGTACACCATACTTATTAATGATAATCCTGTAGTCCGATAGCTGGCAGGGGAGTCAGTGTGTAACGAATGACATCGACAAATTTATTAATTTATTTGTTCTGAAAACCTTTTGTCGTGAAATATAGAATGGAAATAACATGTAAAGCTATTTTAATGTGTTGAAAATATTTTTATATTTTATTTTTCGTATAAGATGAAATACCTTTGGCCCCTTTATGTGGATCGTCCCGGTCTCATTAAAGTTCATCTCCAAGTCCCAATTTACGAGGTTCAAAAATGCACCGCACAAACAAAACATTATATTGAAACAATTTTAATAAAAATGAATACAAAAATTACATATCTATGCAGTGCCAGCCTTAAAAGTTTATACTGATTTCAAGTTTTGTCGGTACTCATGTGAAATTTACCCTCGTAAATTGGGACTTGGAGAACGAGTTCTTATGATGAACTTTAAGTGGAACCGCTATGTGTCTAAATACGATGTAAACACACGGTAGGAAAAGTGTGTGTGTGTGTGTGTGGGGGGGGGGTGTTGATACGTGGCAATTATATCAATATTAAACATTTTATACTGTACTTTCAGTACAATTTATTATTAGTTATACTATAACTAATCCGAGATTCTGATTATCGCAAAATATTCAACGAATGATCGAACAACGCAGTAATTCACGAATGCGCGCAGCGCATGAGTGAATTACAGTGTTTTTCGATCATGAGTTGAATATTTTCGATAATCAGAATCTAGGATTAGTTATTGTTTTTATTATATAGATCAGTTCTCTCATAATTATTGGTTAAATTTGAGATTCTTTTCATGAACTACGTTTTCCATGTTAATCCGCAGAGACGTTTACTTAACAACAACGTTGACGACGTCTATTGTGACGTCACTTTCTAGAGTGAAATTATGGAAAATAATTTCACAGTTAATTATCACTTTTCTTTCACTGAGAAATTTCAATCTTTCACCGTCGTCTATATAATAATAAAGTTTATCAGTGGCCTGTTCATAATGTCTGATTTATTTATCTAACATTAGCAGTGTCTTTCTTTAAAATACGGTAGAAATACTATAGAAAGCAACTTGTACGATACAGAATGTTGCATCACCACACTGTGGTGATAAAAGAATGGCGCGACGTCGCACGTGTATCCATGACGTCGTGGCGTCAACATCATGTAGTTCCTCAACAAAACTCATAAAAAATGTAACCCTAGATGAATAAAACCATTTTTGGCAACGTTATTTTCAAAATGTTAGATAAACATATCATAAAAAAGATGTGATGGTACAACTTCTTGTATCAGGACTCGTCGCTGGAATGATTTGCATCACTACTTGTAACCTAGTACCCTGGGAAAATATTTTCCTTTACGCAAACTTCACTTCAAATATAACCCCAGGTCATCAGCAATCCCTTACCAAATTTGATTGCTGAATAAATCGCCATCTTGATTACTAAAAAATGAACTTGCATTTCGCGCGTTTCTTTCAACTGCATCAAGATAGACTGTATATAACTTAAATAAAACAGCCGACTGCCTTTCATGCACAGCTATTGAATCGATTAATCGTTTTTCTAAGATATTGCCAAAAGTAGCACAGAAATCCATTTTAAAACCAAGTTCATCTCAATCAGCTGTGTTTGTTTACATTAACACCGGATATTACGTCACGTACCTATATTTCGGAATAACAATACATGACGTCAGATCCTACGAAAATTTAGAGACATTCCGAATGTTGAAATCCGATTCAAATTTGAATTTGATTCAATGCTGGTGTCCTGACTCTATATTCGAACCGGAAGCCGCTTACGGTAAAGAGAATATTGAGTCAGGATCCCAGACTACACTACTTGTCGCGCAAGCGCGACTCCTAGTGATACGCCCATTCCACCGACTCTTCCTGCAACAAGTAGTTGTACCATCACACTATGTATATAATATCTATATATAAATTACAGTATAACCAAAAGAATGTAAACTGTCTGTGTTGTATGTGTGACCCCCGCCTTCTTTTTACACTTTATTATGTAAACAAACTATAAATATATGCTGTATTTGATGTTTACATGGTTGTGAAGTTTAAATAGTAAAAATTAATTTAGTAAAATAACAGTTTGTCATGAAAAAATATAAGGGACATGTTAATCAGAGACATATAATTATAGAGATTGGGAACTCTACTATCACGCTATACTAATCACGACAAACATGGTACAGCCACATCAGAACTTCTTAAACTACTTTTAATTTAGTTGACATATTTTTAAATCGGAAAGAGAATTATTTTCCTTGATTATTTTATAGTATAATTTAGAACATTTTATTTAAAAATATTGATTAACAAAAAAGATTTTGACAAATAAAGCTGAGACTTCATGTGGAAATCTGACGACGAAGATCGTGGTGTGCCTTGTTTACTTTTGAAACTCCTCTTTTATTTCCGTGATTACAACTTCCTAGTTATGAAAACTGGAAAGCATTTTACATTGTTGGTAGAGTTTAGATAGTTTTATTATGATATTTTCATAAAATATTGAGATATTAGCGAATATTCTTGTGAAGTGGAAGTTTTATCGAAGCCTCGATGGCGGCGCGATTTCACGGGGATTCGTCATGTTGCCAATCTCTTTAATTATATGGTCCGAGACCACAATTATTTTTTTCCACTTTTTCCATAGGGTTACATATTAACGTTTTCAAGGATTAAAAAAATCCAATGCCGCAAAGTTTTGATTTTTTTGTCTGTACTAAATTTGTCCTTTGATTTATATCATGTCTAAATTTCAGGAATTTCAACCAGTTCCTTTTTCTTTGACAGCCCACAACATTATGGTACTGAAGTTGATAAGTTCAGAGAGTTCCGAAATTGAACAAATTCCTACTCTTTCTACCTGGCCTTACTAAAAGTTCCTGATAAAATATCATGGAGACTTTTTTTTCTACAATACATTTGAAGTCTATACTTGCCTTAGCCTTAAAAAAGATTAAGAAATTCATAAAAATGCAAAAGAAAAAAAATTAAGAAAAAATGCACCTAAAATACTAAGAACTATATTCGTATATACCACGAGAACAGGAAGAAGATAACTGTGTACTCGTATCATGTCTCTGGGTTAATGTATATATTTTTTCAAAATGGCGTCGAAAGTATATTATCCGGTCCAAACTGGATTAAATAGACATGTTTCGACACGATAAGAAATATACACACTTCGTGCCTCTGTTATTGAACAATTATATAGGTAATGTTTACCTACAGGTAAACACACAGGTGGGATTTAAATTAATGACAAACTAATAAATGTTAGATTAACACGTAGGTAGATCGGAAAGGGGGGGTCCAAGAGCTTGAAGTGGTCCAAAAGCGGTACTTTTCCCACTACTGCCAACAAAATCCCTCTATAACAGAAATTATTGTTTTACTATACGTATTTAGAAATATTGTTCCTTGTATAAATTGCACTTGCAAGCTCGTGTAATATTAACTTCCAATCGGGATTATAGCCCCAAATATTCATGCAATAACCCTAAAATATAGTTATTTGTATATATTTCACGGAGTCTTTATTTCTAAAAAAATCAATATATCTAATATATTCCGAGGTCTGAAAAATTGCTATTAGTTTAGCTTTTTTAGATTTTATTTAATACTGGAATATAAAATTTGCAAACTTACTATATCATCATTTCCTTGCGTACCTTACACTTATATATTACGTTAACATTTAGCTCGCTACCCTCCGTTCATGTGTCTCACTACCTTTGTAACGGAGCTCGCAACCCTCCAGTTTTCCGTTCAAATAAACTTTTATAATTTGTGGTAATATTTCACAATAGAAGTTTACAAATCAGAGATATCATATAATTTAGGCACTTTTAAATCAGGTATCCATTTAAACATAGCTTTTAAACAAATGTAAACTATTTTTCAGCAACATATTCCATCTTCGTCTGCAATGTTTTGATTTACCTGAGCTCTCTACCCTCCGTTCAAAAGCTCATCCCCTAATCTTCCTTTGTACAGCTTTCTACGGGGTGATTGTTAAAGGGGTTTTATTTCCACCTGAGTACATCACATTTATCCCAATATTTTTGATTATATAGAAAAAAACAAAGCTCCGATGGAACTAAACTCGAAAACCCTGAAAATCTACTTCGTAGTCATCCAAAGAACTGCTGCATAGAACATAACGAATTAATATGCTTTATTGGCATTAGATAACTGATTTGATCAAGTGGGATAGAAAGTACAATTTATCAAAAGTGAATAAAAAATCACAAGCAATTCCATAATCACGTGAATATGATCGAAATGGGTGATTTTCGTATGGGTGTCCAGTTCAACTCATATGCTAAATAGCCCGCAATCGAGGTAAATAAATTACATTCGCCGATTTGAGAAATGATTTGATAAACACGAACAACGGTACAATTTATATATATTAAGTTATTCCGTAATACTTGAAAATAATCGAATTGCGTGATTTTGCATGCATGTTGATTCCATCGCTATAAATATGTAACAGGAGGGTCGGGTGTCCGCTGTGTCACCGTCCCCTCGTGTGTACTGACATGTCTTGATACCGGGCGACGACAGACAGACAGACTCCAAATGACGATATCAAGATGGTTCGTTCCTCTGGGATCTGAGTTATGGTAGAAAACAATACTAAAAGTTTACATGTTTTAATAAAGAGAAGAATGTACTAGTACAACAACAAAATGATCAAAATAACATTTACGAATCCAAAGAAAGTATTCTAAATTTCCAAAATATAATTTTAAGTAGCAAACTGTAGTCGCTAAGCCAAAGAGCGAGGTTCTCATTCAGATCCTCTGGTCAATTCCGACAAAGAGGATTTGTCATTAATAGAACATATAGTATAAGTTTATTTTCCTGAAATAAATATGATTGTTTTCAAATATTTTGCAATTAAAGTCACAAACTTTAAAGTTCTGTATTTAAACACGGACTGTTCGATTTCTGCATTAAATTCAATGTTCTTCATATTACAAATTAAAGTTATTTTCGCTACAACATAACATATTCAGGATTTCTTCGAGTCCTAAAATTCAGGGTAGATAATTAGATCTTCTTCTATAACTGCTTCACAGCACAAACGTTACAAATATAACACACGACACATGTAAACATGTTATTTTAATCTTTTACAAAGTTCTACGCGACAGTATAACTGGATGTAAATACTGTGAATATTTATGTACTGTGTGTTTATATCAATTCTATATAACAACACCGTCAATATTCGACTTACAAAAAAAGGATTTTGAAAGTTTACGCACTATATTTTGTTCGGAAGCATGTAGCTCTTCAAATGCGTTAAAGGGAAAATTCACTAAATTTTGAATAAGACCTTAATTTACTCTAAGTAACATTGTGAAAATGTTGACCAGGTTTTAAGTAAAAATTCGCACGGGTTTAGGAGAAAAACGATATTTTTTATTCATTTCTACTAGAAATTTTAGCTGAGTGACGTCACCTGGCTAGATCTCGGTCATTTTAAAAAAACAATCATACCACTGTTTTTATCGTTATTTAAAGCGTTCGAGTGAGATCATTAAATAACTAATTACTGCAGAAAAACAAGGACAAGCGTGTTACCCTTTGTTTAAATCTTATTGTTTCTTTAAACATAGCTTCTTCGTAGAATAACTAAATTCCAAATTTACTGTGAAATAAAATTGGCTGTTGATGATGCAAAAAGATTCCTTAAAAGTAGATCAAAATAACAAAAAAAAAAAAAAAAACATTTTCTATTATTATCCTCAAAACAATCTAGGAAGAAATAAATTTGTGCACACACACGCGCGCGTGCTCCTGTGTTCCATTGTAGAAAAATTAATACCTTTGTAGTGATGTAATCATCAGAGGTTAATTAACAACCAAATAAACATGATCATGTCCCTTGTCAGATTTTATCTGTGTCATGCCCTAAAGGTAAATGTGGCGTGTGCTGCACTAATTACAGGTAGAAAAGGCACACGCCTATCTTTTTTTTTTAAATCGCTTATAACACGATACAGATATTAAATAAATGACGGATACTGGATAAAATTTCAAAGACAGATGCAGTTCATTCAGTATAGACCTTTTCACGATAACTGCGGGTCAGTCAGTGAGCATGTGTAACGTAAATATCCGGAAGGTGGGGCTTGGGGTAGAACTCCGGAAGTTTTTAATGAGTGTGCTCATGGACTACCCCGCAGTTAGCGTGAAAAGGTCTATTATACGTTTCTGCGAGGGCCACATACTGTAAAATGTGTCGTTCACCGGCACAAAACTGGGATTCTGAAGAGATTATATCCGGTGTTAGAAATGTTTTTATTTCGTACAGAAGTCTGACAAAATATGACAAATTAGCCTAGACCTTTTTGTTTCTGGACTCCTTTTCAGTATAGCTGAGTCCGCTCAAACTTCGGGTTAGTTCTGTCTAGGACAAATATGATCAATATATTAGTCCCAGCTTCTGTATAAAAAAAATACGCTAAGAGGTTGATTCTCGTAATGTCTTCAACATTTTACGATACAAGTGATACTTTAAAATGCTTTTGTGTCATGGGTTCAAGTTGTCTGAAAAAAATATATACTCATAATGCCGAAATCGTGTATACAGACAGTTGTGGTATACTGTAAACCACAGAGATTAGCCTGTGTTCAGTATACATAAGCAGAGACATATAAAACACAAATTAAATGTCTCTGACATAAGTTAGTTTTGTATTTTAACATGCAGTTTTAAGACACTTTTTATTCGGTACTTCATAGTCTTATTTCAATGCTATATGCATGAGTTTTATGTGATTCGAGCACAATACCAAGACCCTGAGCATGCAGAGTTGATGAAATTAACTTTTAGAATATGATTGAGTTTATGCACTTTTTGATTGTTTTATTACTGAAATTGACTCTATCTATGATTTTATACCAACGATACCCTAAAACTTTACAGTTATACAGAAGGTAATTTATACTGTGCACGAAAATACGATAAATAAAATGCCCCTATACCAGATTTGGCTTGCAGGTTTTTTTTTTAATTAATTCCCACCAATTTTATTTACTGCACAAAGCGAACCGTCTCCTGCATGACATAAAAATGTAGATCCAATGTAAATACAACTGCAATCAGTTTCTAGAAAAAAGATATAAGTTTCTACCCTGAGTTGTATAACTAATAAGTCTAAGGTATGAGTCTCATACAAATTCAATGCAGAAGGTGTTTGCGTGCGGAGTTGATCAGATTGTGTACCAGCAGGTGGTATCAACTGGGATCGTCATTTTTCCAGGTAAGATCAAGTGATTTATACAGGTAGAAGGGCTGTGTGCCTGAATGCCAACATTTTATAAAATCAAAGAATTCAGTGGGTGCTCATTAGTGGGGATTATGGGGTCTCATATAGGGTAATTATTGTACCTCTTAATTACCTGGAAAATATTGTGCGGTCTTAATTGTCATTTTCAAAAAAAAAAAAATAAAAAAAAAAAAAATAACAATTCTGTTATCATTATTATTTTTTTACATAAAAAAGAAGTAAATAAGAAAATGGTTTTATATCAATTTGTTTGCCAATAAAAACACAAAAAATATTTTGTATCTAAATAACTTATTCTACGCATTTTATATTAACAGATGATTTTGGTATATACAATGAACCATTAAGCTTAGCACCTTTTATTAGAAACTTAATAGTGTTACTCTGCGCTTTATAAAACCTGGTAACTGGTTATAAATACTAATTTTTGTGCCGACCCATCATTGCAAATTGGGGCAATCATTGAACATTGTTAATATTGGACCCTATCGAAATCTTTTTCTCTGAAACAACTGGGTTAATTAGAGTCAAACTTAATAAAAATGTTTCTGAAATGGTTCCCTTGAAACAATTTGGCCTGAGTTTGAAATAAACTTTGAAACAATAGTTCTCGTTAAAATTATGTCCTGCAGATCCATATCTTATCTAAGATGGTAGGCAGTGGTGAAAAAGTTGAATTTTGGACCATATAGCATAAAGGTTTCTTTACATAGTTTGAGAATGAAACCCTTTAAAATTAGAAGTTAACTTGACTATACGTTTCAGCCATTGTCCATGTGAGCAATACATGTTATTGAGAGCCCATTTCATATTTCTGTTGCAACTGTTGTAATTATTTTATTTTAATTTGAACACCTTACATCCCTAAAAATTGTGTATATTTATATATTTTCTCACAATTTTTTCTCCCATTTTTCACTACAAAATTTACAAAATTGATGTAAAAATATTATATTTTTTATCATTTTTGTTTATATTTTACCCTAAAATGTACATTATCATTCACAATATTCATTCATTTTGACTACCTATGTTTAACTAATTTGATAAATAAAATTTATATCTAATCATGCTAATCAGGACATGTAATCAAGACCCTTACTGTACCCCTTCATAACTACTAAAACAATAATATTTAATTATGTGATTTTAAGAATGTTGGCATTCAGGGAACACACCGGTAGAAGTGGTCGGATGGGTCTGACACCTGTCATCTCAATAAACAGTTAATACACAATATGGTGTATACACGCCTGCATAGCTACCAATACTTCTTGTATATAAATCCTAATTTTACAATGTTTTATGTTAATTTGTGAACACGGGAACTTCGTAAAAGTTCTGGATATATTATCAATTTAATGATATATTTAAAAGAAATAGCTGCAAATTTTCAGTTCTTTGTTGAATAAATTACAAATCGTTGAATTTTGTGAAAGAAATTACTTTGTATTTGGACAGATCAGAGTTTTGTATTTGCTGTTTTTTCACGGGCTTATCGAGTTTTGGTATTTTGTGGTCTTTAGGTATCACGTGACTTTTTAAGTTGACAAGATGACAATATGGCGGTTGATGCATCGGGATCTGCTCACAATTAATTCAGTCTTGTGTATAGTTATCCAAGACAATTGAACAGTATTACATATATTTATGTACTAACTAAGATATGAGGAATAATATATTGAATTTTTATTTTTTTGCGAATTTTCCCTTTAATACATGTAGGCCTGACGCCTCGCGTGACTTTCTCGGATGGTTTTAACAACTCTCAGCCTACGGCTTTCGAGTTAATCATCTGGAAAAAAATCAAGCTGAATACTATTTAGTGTATTGGTATATTGGCATATTTTTAGCTCGGTTATTTCAGCCATGCACTGATGATCAAATGGTGATTTTTGTGGCCAAAATCATTGTACTATGTATTTGACATGCCTTATTTCCCTGTATAATTAACACAAAAGTCTTCTTACTTTAACAGTGCAAATAGAAAACAATGAATGAAACTATATATCCAAATTCTGTCCGTCTTCCTATTGACATTTCAAAACCTTAATACACATTACAACTTGCTTTTCATAACCTGCAAAGCTAAACAGAGAGGCTTTTTACGATATTCCTTTTCGGAAGCCCGTCCATTCGTCAATCTTTTCGCCCACCGAATGTTCCCACTGATAAATTGTGAACGAATACATCGGCAAACGATACCGGATCAGAAAGAGAAAAGGTTGAAATTCAGAAAAAAAATCCAAAAACATGGAAGTTCATATTTATTCTTATAACTACTTTCATCATAATGAACCCACAATTTAAAGAAACATTTTAGTTTATTAATTTTCTGCAAACAAGCATTTCATTCCGAAAGTCATAGCTATTTACAATTTTATTGTGTTTTCAACAGAAATAAAACTTCGAACTCTCCGGTACAATCGATTTCACAAGTATTTCATAATTAGCTATTGACAGACCTACTCAAATACACAATATTTGGTCTGTATAAGGACATCCTGCCCTAAAATAACTATATTTACCTAAATTTCTTCTCCATTCTACGGTTGGAAAGTTAAAATTTGTTCCATCATTGTTTGAAATGGGACACAAAGAATTAATTTAATAAAAAAACTTGATCTTAATACATAAAATCGAGTTTCAAATAAACACATACTTTGCTTCTATCTGAGAAATTATGTTAAAGCAATGTAAAAAATTAAGAATAGCTGCCCATCATCAGTACGTTCAGAACTGTGTGCCGTCTCCGAAGTATTGGACGCAGATGATATAAAGGACCAAGTTCATTAATGGATTGATTTGAAATTTTTTTAATGAAAACAAAGGGAAGGGGATTCACATCATCAATGTGTTCAAACAACAGTGCAAAATTTCAAATGTATTAAGTCAAACCCGTCAGTGTTTCAGATTACACAAACTGTGATGAAAATAGACTCATTTCAATATGTCTAGAATAACTGTATAAAGTTTCATTAGCATCAGGCACCAGGTGTAAGAGTTTAAGATTAGACGAACTCAGTAATGTTAAAATTTGATGCAAAAATACTATGTTCAAAAACATATAAATTTGACTTTTTAATTAAAAAACTACCAAAAAGGGAGCTGCATATCTGCAAAGCATCAGGCACAAAGCGTCAGTTTCAGATTACACAAACTCAGTATCATAATGTTAAAATTTGATGAAAAAATGACTAAGTTCAACAATGGATAAATTGGACGTTTTTTTTATTCAAAACTACACAAAAAGGGAGGTGCACATCTTCAATATGTCCAGAACAATTACGCACAGTATGAGTGAATTAAAGCGTTTTTCGATCATGAGTTGAATATTTTCGATAATCAGAATATATTATTAATACAAAGATGTACTAACAAATAAAACAAAAATTAAGATTCTGAATTGCGTTTTCGAACATACGGGCCATTTTGATGTCACTCCCTAGAGTGAAATTATGGGGAAAAAAATCCAAAATTAATTATCACTTTTATAAGAAATTTCAAACTTGCACAACAGTCTATATGAAATAAATATAAGTGTTGCTTTATCGCAGAAAACTTTACATTCGCGAATCGCGTGCCAAATGGTTATTCAGGATTCGAATTAGTTTATAATTACACCCCAGTTAGCTTTAGGATTTCGTCAAGAACTTCAACGCCATTGCAGAAAGAAATGATATTTAACTTCAGATGTCTATTGCTAAGTTGCGCCATATGAAGGCGATTTTAGGTCTGTTGCAAATAAATAAAAGTGACAACAAAAGTCCGAATCAATTACAGGTAGAGACCAGTAAAGAAAATGCGTAAAACGTACGACAGAATCAAGAAAAAACACAACCCAACACAGAACATTTTTGGCAAGCCGTCATATTCTCGACTTGGAGCGGGCATTATATAAATAAAATGGTTTGGTTAAACCAGATTTAATGATGCATCAACCTCCGGCTTATATGACGACTAACTATAGCATCTATGTGCCTAGATTGTATTAAATGTCAAAGCCATATTATTGTCAAAACATTGCCCTTTTTTCACACATGTGAAATGTTTTTGTCGTTCGATGTACAAAACTAAGGATAGATTTATATATATTTTCATAATTTTGTATATTCAACGCTCCTATTTCGGCAAAAGTTGCCCATATAAATAAAGAGAACAATATTTGATACAATTATTCGAAAGTTATTCCCTGTAAAGTCACAATTTATGTGTATGATAACATGATGGAACTTTATGGGATGTCCAAAGTTCTACCCGAATCGACAATATATCAGGATTATACAAACATAGGAGGTAAACCTGTCGAAGTATTGATATTATCCCAATTAAAGATATATACGTATTAGCTAAAACATTGTTCTTTAGCCATAAATCTACCATAAACACATTTATAAATTCGTCTTTGATATTCAACATCAAAGGATTCAAATAACATAAATCAATACACAAGTATACTCCAATATTAAAACCAAATAGTAGTAAATTGTTTTGACGATAAGTTTGAAAGTCTTCTGGTACAAATCATTTTTGTTGTATTGTTTACAGGAACCGTAAATTAGAAAGTTAATGACGTTGTTTACCCCTGTGAGCTTTATTATGAAAATTGATGACATTGTATCTCTTGTCTACATTGTCATAAGAAAAAGAGGATCGAGGTTTCTTTATTTCATTAACTCCTCTAAACCTGAGATCAAGTAAAAACAGATTGTCAATATAGTACCTCTTCACTGATTTGTGTAACTTTCAAACAATGACGATATCTAAATTAAGCATATTGACCTGTATATGCTCCACTATTTCCTTCATTGGACAGTTATTGAGTGTCTGTTTCCCGAGATGGTGGAAAGTAGAAACAGTCATTGGGAATATAACAGAAACAGCACATTTTGGTATCTGGGTTACTGTTGATTGTTTAAATGACGTATGTACAGAGGAACTTTCTAATGCCAAAGGCGACAAAGGTAAAAGTTTTACATACATGTAGATATCAACCAGTTACCTATTTCAAGATAAGACAAATTGAATAGCAAAGATGAGAAATTTGCTGAAATTTATAACAGTAATAATAATGATAAAAATGAATTAATAAATATTATAAAATATGTAATTTTTTTAAATGTAGCACCAGTTTATCATTTCAAATCAGTAGTGCTTAAGTCAAATTAATTACGACTGTAACTGGAACTTCTTATTGCTATGACAGATCGTCATAGAATAAAATGTATTTCTAAGTTATTTATATTTCAATCAAGTTGCAAAATGTTTTATGTGTGTCTTTTGAAGACCGTTTTTTAAAATAGGTTTCATCCTTCTAACTGGACTGACACTTAAAGAGGATCAGTCCTCAGGATAAATAAACTTTCAATTTTGTGGTTGAGCAGAGACAGAGTTAAGCATAAAAAAAGATTATTTATAAATTTACGGGTAGAATTCATTCTCTTACTTTTTTATCTTTCCAGGTTGGATACAGGGTATGAAAGCGATTGAAATTTTAGCTGTTATTTTCTTGTTTGCATCAATAATGGTATCAGCATTGTCAATAAAATGGAGGAACATACAAGAAAGACTCGTTTTGATGAAGAAATTGTTTACAGCATTCAGTGGAGCAGCAGGTACAAAAAGTATTCATTGTGTATTATTCATATTATATCATACGTAGTATTCATTGTGTATTATTCATATTATATCATCCGTAGTATTCATTGTGTATTATTCATATTATATCATCCGTAGTATTCATTGTGTATTATTCATTTTATATCATCCGTAGTATTCATTGTGTATGGTATTTCACAGAATATAGTGCAAAGAACTGCCAATTTTATTTCCTCACTGAGTCCACGACTATTTTTGCACCGCATTTTTCAGAATAATAATAATGAGGGGGTGACACGGTTTTGGGAAATGGGAAAAAGGGGTAAAAAATTTAGGGAAATGGGAAAAAAATTAGGGAAGTAAGAAATCACAAAAATGTAGGAAATGGGAAATTTAACTACCTTAAAAAATAAATAATGATTAAAAAATCAAAAGTTGTAGCTTTTTAAAGGTCTTTTATTACAAGATCAACTTCTTGGTTGGTCCTATTGGTTCTTATAATTTGGGTTGTAAAATCTTCTAGTTTCTGTTTAGCAGACATCAATTGGTAGATAGAGAGCATGAAATTATTCTCACAGAAAGAACTATGGAGAAATTTGCATAGAAAGTCACGTGACAAACATAGCAATGATGACAATGAAGGACAATGAACATGACCCTATTTTCCCGATGATAAATCTTTCCGAATCATCTATTAGCATGCAACAGTGGAAGACTTCCTTCATATTAAAGAGTATTTTTGCTTGGTCACATTTTATTCACTATCATTGACTTGAGTGAGCAGTGACATTACCGGTAACCTAAATAGTCATGTAAATGTGTCTCATATTCACGGTATCCTCTTGTTTATCTTGAATTGATATTTTTTCAGCTATTGGACAAAGTAACAATGACCGTTGTTAAGGCTAATCATGTATTCCCAACTTTCTGTCGTGCTGGTCTGTCTATTAATCACAAAGTTTTTTCAACTCAACTCCTCTGATACTACTCAGCAGAACTTAATGATGTAGCAAGCAGCATGTGTAGTTGAATATACTACGTTTTATCATACTACTGACATAAATTTGACCAAACATGGCGGGAAAGACGTATGGAAAGTCCTTTGCTATATATAGCAAGATAGCCACCAGTTGGGAACAAAATTTTAACATTGGACTCTATGCGAAAACGTATTTAAAGATCTTCTTCCCTGAAATTGCTGAGCCAATGGGAACCAATCTTGGCAATAATAGTCCTTGGGTGGTCTCCTGCAAAAAAGGTGTTTTAACGTTCGTGCTATATCGAGACTGGCCGCCATTGTGGAATATACTAGTAGTTTTAATATTAGACCCTATGGCAAAACACATTCCAAGATCTCCGCCTCTGAAACTGCTGAGCAAATTGGAGCCAAGCTTGGCCACAAGTCTTAAGGACATCCCATGTAAAAAATGTGTTTTTTACATGTGTGTGAGCCCTTTATCCATGATAAATTCCAGCAGAAAACATAGTTTAACATTAAATTCTCTATGAAAACACATTCAAAGACCTTCCCTGCAACTGCTTACCAAATTGGTACCAAACTAGGCCACAATAGTCCTTTCATGATCCCCTGCAGAAGAGGGAACGAAAGTTTGACCCAACTGAAACACGTGAAAGGGTATTGTCCTCTGACAACACGCTAGGCAAAGTATAACCGTAGTTTAATGGCATGCCTAGTTTAATTTAGATCCTTTAACAAAGACTGTCTGTGTTAGCCAGGGTACAGATGAGCGATACAAGCTCTTGAGAGCCTCTTGTTCTGAAAGTCTAATATCAAATTTGACCAAACTGAACTGGAATAATATATGGAAGGTCCTTTACAAAGTATGCTTATTTATATGGATACGACAAAAATACATGTCAGCCAGCATAATACATAACTTAACACCAGACCCTTACGGAAAATCATATTTTGATCATCTCCTCTGAATCCACAGAAGCAAATTCAACCAAACTTTTCACGGATAATTTTACAAAAAAAAATTTCTCTGTGATCCACTACTGAAAAAAGATGATTGCAAGCGAGGAACATAGATTAACCATACACCAAACGAGATAAATATTACTTTTTCAGCTGCTATGGAACGTTTGGAGTAAATTTGACCAATACGTACGGGAATGATGTATGAATAGTTTCTTTACAATGATTGTTCATACAAGTTTTCCAGACAAAAAGACAAGGCTGACAGCATGGAATTTTAATTTAACATTTTAGTATATGAGAAAGTAATATTTTGATTATTTCCTCTCAAAAAACTTACTGAAGCAAATTCAACCATAATTAACAAGAATAACACATGGCAGCCCCTGGATAACAAATATCCCATAGTGGTCCAGAACATTGTAATGTCGACCATTAAACTTGTGCATTGGTGACTTCAAGTTATGGGTTACATATCCTTGTTTAAGTAACCTATTTGTAAACGACCAGGCTCTATCAAGGAAGTTACTGTATGGACCACATGCCTTTGAGTAGCGAATAAGTTTGGAGAAATAAGATTCATATGCTGGTGCTGTTTGAATGTTGCTACAAAGAAAGGGGAAGTTAACAATTGGAAAAATGAAGTAATCGCGTTTGTGATACAGCCTGTAGTTTTAAGTGTACATTTGTTGTCAATTTCCAGATGATGGTCCAGGAATAAGGCTGACGTGGAAATGTTGTTGTATCTTTAATTTTTAGCTCTTTTTCCTTAGATAAGTTAAAAGGAAAAGCTAGAGTTATTCAGTGAATAATATGCTCTATATAACGGAGGTTGAAATAAAATAATAGGGCTAATTTTGAAAAACCCCTTCAATTTGTTAAGCCTTTGTTTAGTGGAGAAACATATCAGGTGAAAGAGATGCAAAGTTTTTGCCCATAATTTCTTTAGTCTGTTAAAAACAAGTCCCCCGAACTTACAAATATGTTGTGGATTACAAACTCTTAACATTTAATCAGTTCTTTCTCTGTATATTTTTTCTCAAATTCGTTGCCGTATTTCTTGTATGCTTGTTCTCTACCTATAACAATGTATATCTCTGTTCACCGTCAGTCTTATGGAAGAAACATCTATGAATTAAATCTTTCCGCCGAGATTTCAGCCGTTCATGAGAAATGGTAGTATATAAGTGCAGAGAAGTCAAAAGTTTAAAAGCTGTTACATTGTGAAATTGATCTAGAGTTCAAGTTGTCAAGTACACCTTTAGTTTTTCAACATTCACATTTCGTTAGTACCGCTTCTTGAAAAGCAAGTATCAATAATATCTGAAAGTCCTCTTTTACAGCTGTAAAGATGGAGGTTAACAGCCTAGAAATAGGTGTTGTAGAACATTTTACAGATCTAATGGTGTACAATTGTTTGTAAAGGCATTAGTTTAATTTTTGTATCCAGTACAAAGAGTGGAGATTATTGTCTTCATCCTTGGCCGAAAACACAAAGCAAAACAAATTTTTGACTGTTATATCTCCTCCTTAGACAGCGTAGTACCTGTGTAGGATGGATTGTTCTGAGAATTACCAATCTAAAGTTCTTTCGCTGTAATTATTTTTGCATATAAAAATGATGTTATTATGGGACCTTATCTGCAGGAACAACCGGATAGTCTTCATGAATGGAGGACAAATATCTCGCAACATCAGCATCTTTTTAAAAATTGATATTGATTAAGTTCTCATAGACCCTCGTAGCTAATTGATTCGTTTTGGGATCATAGACTTCTCAACCTTCATCCAGTCAAAACGAGAATCAAGGTCTTCATCTTATAAACGCTCAGTCTTTTTTCTGGCACAGTCCTCTGTAGCATCCATAAGATGTATAAAATTTTGTTTCCAGTTGATGTATTGTGGTTAACGGAACCTAGATCCCTTTGTATAGATATTTCCTATGATGGAAGAACTTTAACTTTATGGAACATGTGGGTAAATACAATTTTTGATGTTATTTGTGTTTCAAAATGTAAAAATTTGGGAAATGGGAATTGCCCCAAAAATGTGGGATTTGGGAAAAGGGGGCCAAAAATGTGGGAATTGGGAAAAAAGGTCGAAAAAATCTGGGAATTGGGAGGGCAGAGCCCCTGTGTCATCCCCCTCAATAATATCTGTTGTATTTTCATGGATGCCAGATAACTTTAATTTTTATCTTCTCACGTTGTCAGATTTTGTAAAGGACTTCTATGAGCATGTTAATTGAAACATCTGACGGTTATCTCCCTGTACCAAGTAAGTGTCGAGAAAATTTTAATTAGCATATTAATAGCATTTTTTCATTTGTTAATTAAAATTATCTCCATTTTTAACCATATGTAACTGACCGATGTTTCTCATTGACATGCTGCGAGCAGCGTTTGAAATCTCGATTCCTTGTTGTCATAAAAATATCGATAATTTTACTTACTTCTATTATGGACTTTGTCAGTTAATATATACTTATTGACTGGCTGTGAGGACAATAGCAAGTGCATGGTTCCACGACACACAGCTATTTCCGGGCGCGAAGCGGAAATAAGTTAAATGTCGGGGGAAGCATTCACTTGCTATTGTTCGAATAACCAGCAAATAAGCGTTTTATTGTACCGAAATCGGAAATCAAAGTCGCGAATGTGACGTCATCGGTCCTTTTCAAAGACTATAAACCGGTGCCAGACTATTGGCCGATGACGTCAGATTGATGAATTTGGACGTTGCATATCATTTGCACACATTTTCAATTTCATTTGCCCCATTTTTTTTTCATTTGCACACATTTTTGTACATTTCTTTGTTTTGTTTTTAGCTGAACTATACCTCTATAACTCTTCCGTTAGCTGGACATTAGTCCGTTGATCCCTGTTTATCACTGGGAAGTCTAAATAGAGCTTTGAGTAGAATATATATAAATCTTCCGATATCACAAAGTTCATTTTTGTACTCTTTACTCATTTAAATAAACAATAAAATGACATTGAGTTAATGCAGTAAATGCAGACGAGACAGTCTCTACAAATACATTGAAGAAGTTTCTAAACTTAAGATGAAATTTGATAGACATGTAATTCTGTTTTTGCAAACAAAATAACTATGCGCAAACGAAAGAAAACTTTTGCGTAAATTAAATATTAAAAGTGCGCAAATGAAATGGCAGCTAATTTCAAAAAGTGCGTAAATAAAATACAGCCAACTGGGAAATAGTTGTTTTGTTTTGATATAATGCTATAAAGAAAGCATATACTGAGATATAACAAGTGATCTGTGAGCCCAAGCTCACTAGAAATACCCCCTCTCTCAGCCAATGAATCATAGAGGGAAAGTGCAAATTCAAGTGTGTGAGTCAACCCAATACAGAAGTGAACATCAAAATTGACTAAGTCAGTAAACAGGAATTAGTGTCTCGGTTGGTGTGAAAACACATCCCACAATATGGCTGGACTATACAAAGCTTGTGACAAAATTTAAAAGCTGCATCATAAAACAATGTAGAGAAATCCTTGACGAAAAATTACTCCATTATGCCACAATTGCAAAAAGATTGACAAAGTCGGTAGACAGGAAGTAGTATTCCGACAAGTCAGAAAACACATCCCAAAATATGGCATGACCATGCAAGTAGTTAACTATGGGGGAAAATCTGCGGTTTTCAAAAAACGTTTTTTGAAAACCGCAGATTTTCCCCCATAGTTAACTACTATCTACGGGACTAACGAGAATAAACAAACATGTAAGATTTGTTATTCACTACAGTTGAGACGGGTAAAACGGGCTAGATTCTTAGTTCACTCACATTTTTTACGTTGCTTGCGGTTTAAGCATCTCATAAGTAAAACAAAAATCTTATAGGTTTTACTCTTTTTCCAACGCTCAAGACTCTTGTTTAACCTGTTTAAGACACTGCTTATAAACTCTATCATATTTTTTATATAAGAAAGAAAAATAATAATCCAGTAATAAAAAATGTTTAGAGTAAACAGTTCTGTGATCGATATGAGTATTGTAACTTTTTACTAGATACTCC
>MJUU01021078.1:0-22455 GCA_002080025.1 Modiolus philippinarum | reverse complement strand
ATAACAAATTGTTGACACTAATGTTCAAAAGCACTTTATTAGATGTCAGATCAATAGGATTATAATAAACGTCACTGCCTTTAATTGAGCAGAAGACCAAATTAATGTTTTAATTATTTGTATGTAAGGTCGTCCTTTAATAATTCATATTGCATCATCAACCATATGAAGATGTAATTTGTAGACGAGTAAACAACATAAAATAACATTCAAACAATTTTTAGTCTATTTTATTCCGTCTATAATAGAGTAAGACCATTGATTATACTTGAATTGTCTTTGTAGCACAGTTGTTTAAGTCTAGTGTTCCAAAGGATTTTTCATTCTGTGGAGTGTACTATAATCCGCTCTTCAGTGAATATTCAATTTTTAATGTTTTAACGTGCACACATGTTCCTCAGACAACATACTAACTCAACTGCTATCTTGGGCACCATCTTTAAACAGTGTCTGATATCCAGCGGTTTTTTAACAAAAGCTTGTGAGCTCCCCTTAAGAGTCGATTGTATTGTTTAGGTATGTTGTCAGGACCTTTAAAAGTTACTTATAATATGAAATATTCTACTTTTTCAACTTCAATATAGAAAAATGGCAAAATGTTTTTGATGAAGCTACTTGTATATTTTAGAAGAAAAATTATATTTTCGGTAATTTGCCTCTAATGGAAACATTTGGACTGCAGTGTTTCTTATACATAAACATTAATTATATAATAGTAACTGATGTATACGGCAATATCGTAATATATATATAGACTGCCCGAGAGCCATGGTATGGACCAGAGGAATGATATGGCCCAAGCCGAAGGCGCGGGCATATCATTTCTCTGGTCCATACCATGGCCTCGAGGGCAGTCTGTTTACGATATTGCCGTATAAATCAGTTACTATTGTGTTTATTGCATTGAATAAACCGAATACATGACATAGTTTGTCATTCATTTTTAGGAGGATTTACGGTACGTAAATTCTTCTTATGCTGTCACTTCAGAAAAATCCCGGGTATGAATATTCACTTCGAGATCAAAAATCAACTTTTTGCGGCCAAATTCATTGCGAATTTCCTCTTTAACATTATTGTAAACAGCATAAGTACATGTAAGGTGTAAGCCTAATTAAAATAGAATTGCGGAGGTTAACCGAGTGTCACATGACAAGTTAGTTATAAATAACTTCACATATTACCGTATTTGTAGAAATAATAATCAATAACCTGTGACCTGAATATTGTAATGTTTCTGAATTTAAACGATGCAAAAAATAAATAAAAATAATAAACAGAGGAATTAGAATTGTTTCTAGTTTAGTAAGTGTACGTAGTGCTAATTTGATTCAGAATTGATTTATATGGCTCTTGTATCGATATTGAAAAAAACATGAAATTGGCAATATATTTCCCTCTAAGAGACAAAGGACATATGGCACATATTGTCCTGCTTACGGGAGATAATTCAAATTTACCATCTGAACATAAATTATCTGGTTCCCGCCGTGATAATGATATAGTGGAAACAGTCTATGTTTGGAGATAACGTTTTATTACATGTTATCGTGTATTAATTAACACGTTTCTCTTATCTCTAATATTCTATATCAGTCTGTCGTTACAGAGAATGTCTTAGCAATAATTTATATTTAAATTTTCTCATCTATAGATATAGGGGAAAAGGGGGGACCTCGACTTTAAATTTTGTGTCGATTATGCCACAACCACACAGAATGCGTCTGTCATGGAACACCATGATTTACAGCATGTCATTTTATTTTTTTTTATTATTTAAAACTTGTGAAAGTACACTTTAATGGGACATGTATATTCAGTTCCAAACTATAGACCCAACGCACAATTTTCAAATCATTTTATTTCTAGCATGCTATTCTAACCATAACATAGATCACCTCTAGTTCTTTGGATGAACTCGGAAAGTTTGCATGTCTTTTTGTCGGACAATTGTATGAATTTTTGCTAAGTGCACACTCATAAATATTTTTGGCCGTCACTGTTCTAGCTTTAATTATGAACTTAGACTTTGTCTGAAAAAAGATCATGCTTACTTTTTAACGACATAAACCTTGGTTATGAATTAAACTTTTCCTAACGGCTTGTGTTATTTGGGCAAATATTTATCACACCGGCGAACCCAATCTTTGAGAAAACGGGGTTTCAGTTGGTCTCTAGAAAAGAAGGAGGGGTCCAGTGGAGTTTTTTGTCAATATTTGCAAAATTTTAACAAAAACTTTTTGCCAGAAAACGGGGCTTCTAACATTCGGAAACGACCCCACCTTTTGCAGCCCAATTTTTCTCCCGACCCGAAACAGGTTCACATTAACATATGTTCTAGTGATTCTTTTTCACAAACTTTTTTATTTGAGTAGAGTATCTATGCTAGGCCAGTGCAGATATGTATCAAAATATAGACAAATAAAGAATATATTGACACTGGGTTATCATAATCGTTTCAAGTTACAAAACCTGTATGTTATTCAACTCGAGAGTTCCTAGTTTTCTCTACTGATACTCTTTCCTCTGAAACAGTATTTTTGACTGCTCTCGATCTAACATTTGATTAACAGAAAAAAAACATGGGACGCGCTATATTAACCCGTATCTTTTGAAGTGTATTATGAAGCAAATAAGTTGTACTGAATTGGCCTATTTTTTGAAATGGCTGTGCAAAAGTTCTGGTCCCTGACATCATCTGACGAAAAAGGGGGGTTAAGACTATATATGTTCATGTATATTTGATAACAACATATTTTAATAATTAATTAAAGGATATCTGCATTATCATATAACAAAGCCCCCTACTGTTTTATGCCCTTTCGGGGTTTTGTAGAGATAACACAAAACTAAATTTATGTTAATAGTCGATAATAGATAATTGTATGAAAGATGCAAACACAGTCTGATTATATTTGATTGATTTGCTTTTCATTTACAATATCTTTTCAATTTCAGTGTGTTTTCATACTAGTATTTGAAACTAGATTAAGTTCTCTTTTCCTCTTAATTATTTGCACTCATAAATGTGATTAACAAAGCAACTAACAATTTGTATCGGCACATCTTCTCCTAGTTAGAGCACGAGTTATCATATATCTGTTTTCAAACCCAAGGAACCGAAAGTATGAAATATTGAAAAATATCGAGTAGCTTGACGTTTGTTTCGTTCACATATTCGGACGCGTACAGTCAATTTTTATGATACATTTGTGTATTGATAATTTTTAAATATAGACAAATATCAACCAAATTTCGCATTTGGTGACCATTCTTTAAAGATAGAAACTGGTCGCTATAAAAATATCCCTCGTCAACAAAGAATATGCCAGAGTTGCAAAGTAGTTGAAGATGAGTGTCATTTTCTGTTGAATTGTAAAGTAAATGAAGAAAACCGATTAGATTTACTAGAAAAAATGAAATTAAGCTTCCCAACATTCGAAAACCTTCCTTCTCAATACAAACTCCCTTTTACCGGTGATTTGCACCTTTTGAAAAGAATCTTTAGCATTACTATAGGATCCACGCCGGTCTAGGAGTCTTCCCGTTTGACTTAAAGACTTGTACATTGACGATTATTGTTGTATGAATGTGTATAATTTTTGTATTACTGTATGTTTTGATTGAAGGGTGAAATTTGCAAGTAAAGATATCATTGAATTAATAAAGTGAATTGCACATGTTGTACAATGCTGGAATGACATAGTGCCTGTAATGGAGATTGTTACCCGTCAAGGTTTCACAAGCTCCCGACAGGCTCTTGGCGAAAAGAGGGGGAGGTAACGGGAATATTTTGTATGGTTTAAGTGCCGCAGTAAATAATCATGATTTTGTCGTCTTATTGCTTCGTACAGGGAATGCTTTTTGGCATTAATTCAAATCCTTTATACTTAAAGAAGTTTCCGTTAAACACGTTTTCTACCTTAACTTGAACATTAAATTTTGTAAATTTCTAAGCCATATATGTATATAGATACGAAATATAATTGTAATGATGCTTAATATGTCACTGCAAAGTTTCTTTACGATTAGTCCAGAATAGGGTTTTTACCATTTTCCCGTCTTGAACAGATTCACTTGTAAAGGGTCAACGGCACGAATGTACCAAACTTTGGGACAAATATTCCTCCTGGGTACAGGCTAAAATATTCATCTGTTATCTAAATAAATGCAACATAACAATACACCATCATTGTGCTTGAATGTAAAAAAAAAATACTCAATCAATGAAATCATTACATTGATTACAAATCAATAAAAATTTCTCTTGCTAATATTCCAACATTTCTTTGAAAAAACATGAAAATACATTTTGTGTTTTTATCAACTTACAAATAAAATATGATACTAGTAGATTGAATAAATAATTATGTAATTGTGTTTGAAGTCACTGCGGGGGTAATGATAAATTGTCCGGATTCATAGATTATGAATTATCTATTACATCTGTCAGTGTTAAATATGAAATTATTATATATCTAGTAAGAACATTCTGTAAACTTTTGTAAGTTACAGTTTAACTTTTTTGCCCATTTATTTTTATTTCGGTGCATGTAAATCTGGGATGTATATTATGTTGCCCTAATAAATTCGTCAACCGGACAATTTTAAGAAAATTTAGGTGTGCCATTTCCTTTTCCCTTAGATTAATACTTTTTTTTATTTCATAGTTTTATGTTTATATCTTTTATTATTATTTTGAAAATAATAATCATTTTAAAATTATAACCATCGACTTGTATTATCTGTCAAATTTACTCCTTGTCAAGTTTATTTTCTATTGAAGCGAATCTCTTTGACTTTGATTTTTCGGGAAAAAGTTTTTTTCAAAGTTTACCTCAAAAGTGACGGATCAATCTTAAAAGTTATTTTTGTTATAAAAATATGTTTGGATTCCCCAGCCTTTCTTCTTTACAATGATAACAAAACAAATATTGTAATTTTAGGAAATAGGATGCTTTGTGGATCAAAAGTGCATAGTCTATACGTTTCAGAAAATATTCTATATACAAACTTCAAGCAAAATGGTACCAAATTTTAAATCAAAAGTGACGGATGAAAACATCAACTTATTTTGAATTGAAAAACATGTCAAGAAAGAGGAAAAATTAAATAATCTGAAAATAACAAAACAAAAATCTGTTTGTCTTCGTGGGATTTTTGATTGCAATTTTTAATTACGATTACTATATAAATCTCATATAGTGATAAAATCGCGACATCTCTGATTTTTGGCGCATGCGCAACAAGGGGGAGGACAATATGTGCCATATGATGAACAATTATTCATGTTTTTATTGGCGGACTTCGGGGTTGGAAACCTTCCCCTTTTCTCGATTTAAAATAAATTAATTTCGTGCAGAATTTAGTCAACAGTTTTTAAAAAATGGCAAAAATTAGACTGGAACCTCTCCTTTCTCTGGATCTCATTTGAATCCCCCTTTTCAAAGTTAAGGAAATTATGTTTTTTGCCAAACTTCGACAGTTATGCAAGATGTTCCCTTATTACTTCGGAATCCTAATGTGGTCAAGATACCGCATTTACATGTGACGTACTTCTTTTATCCATTTTCAATGATAACATACCAACACATTTTTATGGAATCGCTAGATAAAAATTTGTCGATAAATATGTCCACGTATGCTGTCAAAACCAATGTATTACAGAATTTCTCTTTTACATTGTATAGTTTGAGACCATAAAGGCATCAAATGAAACATGTATACAGCATAATGAAATTTACTGTTTTTTTTAATGCAACTTGGGTATTAATTGTATTCAAATATTCAAATAAGTATTTCATATATCACATTGTCATTGCTTACTTGTATCAGCTAAAACAGAACATACGTCGTTCTTTGGAACTAACATTTTGCAGTTTAATTAAGAAACCTTTTATATTCCCCGTATTATCAATAACATTTGTCCATGTGCTATAATCAACCAGTTTAAACGACACTAAACATTTGACAACTTTCAACGAATATAGCCTGGCAATCAACTAGCGTAGTAACTAAACCACTACCAAAAGATATGCGTTTGTGATACCCATTTACTAGACGCAAAAATATACAAAATGTATGAGGCTTTCAACAATGAGCAAATACACCTGTACTAGTTACATCGGTTTGAGCAGAATTCACTTGCTGGATGTCGAACAACGCTACGTTCATGGTTGTCTACGTCAATGGACGCGGGATCGTCAACAGACATAAACATATCGGACAAAGTACCCTAATAAACACTGTCATCCATTGCTCGAGAGAATGACCAAAAGACAATTCGAAATACAAAGGACTACAGGATATTCATCGAGTTGGCTGCAAGATAACTTGGGAAATAAATTTGGGAGATGTGGGCATAATAACTACAGATGGTAAAAATAGTATGATTTTTAAAGAAAATATGAAAGCCTAAATGTAAAATTTTGAAAATTTTAACTGAAGAAAAATAGAGAGCATGCACCTCAAGCAATGGAGATATTCATAAGAACTCCACACTTCAAGAGAGACAAACTCTGTCATAAATGCAAAAGCAAGAGATATTGTCAACGAGTAAATGTACATGACACAAAATTCCTACAGATACAAGGTAAAATTAACCAAATGGAACAACGCATTTATTGTTCTTCATCTTCTATACCTTCAACATTTCCCATATATATAGTATTTTGTTGCACAATAAACAATTTCACGATTATCTTTTACGAAATTAAAGCGTAAATCCGACTAAACAGTACTTCAGTACTTTGATTATTTTTCCGATTGAGAGTGTTTAAAAGCGTAACGTTTTTTTTCTATTCTATTTATTTGCAAAATAAAAAACTGCAATCAATGTTATTATTTTTCTCATAAATATAAGTTAAAATATTCCACTTCTGTAATCATCAGTTAACTAGTATACCACTGAACACTCTTAACGTTGTTAAACTAAATTCTTCTTAAATTGACGTCACAATTCAACCGATCGGTTAATATCTGGTATTGACTGCAACTACCGGTCCATATCTGGTATTGACTGCAATGATCGGTCCATACCAGATTATTTGGACCGATGGCATCAATACCGCAAGATACTGAGCGAATGTCATGTGACTGGTTTTAGGCCAATCGAATTCCAGATTTTTTTACTGATATGCAATTGCCTTTTCGTCAAATAATCATCTTTTGATATGCCAATTTTCGGCAGCATACATGAATGGTTCAGATACAATAAATTAAATAAAATGACCGTATTTCGCCGTGTAACTTTCCATATTTGTTTACAAAATCGATCACTACTAACTTAAGGACGTGGTTTCTTTCAAAAAAGACTTTCCTCTTTCCTGATCGATACTTAGACTTGACAATTGAACCAATGAAATCTTGTGATGATGATTACCTATGAGATTGTGGATATTAAAGAGAAATGGCACCGTTTCAGGAAAACATAATTTTGCTTGGCAACGTCGAAAGTGTTTTGGATGACATCGTTGCTTACGCTGTTATCGTCAACAAATTGGTCTATAAATAAAGAATATTAAAAAAAAACTATTTGACCAGTCTGTCCATTGAATATTTTTATCACGAAAGTGAATTATTTGTGAAATTATCGTATCATCCCTTCTTGTGGGCAAGTTAAATAACCAGTTTCTCCGTACAAAGCAAAGATCTGCGACTTGAATGACGTTTTCACTAAATGATTGATTCGTCTATTTCTTTTTTAATTTTAACATTTTGTCGATTGTTTATTTTCGTGGCCATGTTCTTAATTTATTCAGAAATAGTTATAAACACGGAGTTTTTCTAGAAGGGGGATAATTTTCTACCACTAGATTTCCCGCTGATACAGATTTAATATAGTTCGAAATCTCTCCTGTAATTGCCATCATTATTATGAGTTCTACTCGCATATATTTTTTTTAATTTCGCCTTAAACGAAGCGTCTTATTCAACATCATTTTTTTACCATCACTGAAATGTTGGCATAAAATTTTTAGGCAATCTATGTTCTAATTTGTCACTTTTCAGTACATTTTTGTGAATCCCACAATAAAGTATGCATGGTTATATTTTCTTTGAACTAAACTCAACTATTTTTATCCAAATGCCATCTAGATTTCTGAGACATATGAAAACCATTGTGTATACCTATCTCCTGATGATTTATTCACTAAATCAAATATATTTTGATAGGCTTTTGGCGTTAAGTTCTTTAACACATTTTACTTTATAACTATGACAGTCCACTTCCAAAATTATCAAGTAATTCTAATCAATGCTATAGATCTTAATGGTTTAAAAGCAACATTTTGGGGTAACATGAAATAACTAAAAATCGAAGTTGCTGTTTAGTTCTGCAGATTGCCATACAACTTGTGTCTCTACAATGCAGATAACATAAAACATTTGAAAGACCACAAACCAAAATATGTGTAAAAGCTGATAGAACAAATTACCCATAAGAACTGAATGAAAGGCCAAAACCTATGTTATGCAAGAAGGAGATTTTACTTGGATTAAAAAAAAATCTGAAATTTAGATATTCAAATTAGAAACAGTATTAATGTGACGTAAAATTGAAAGGTAGAATGGGCAAGACTGAATTGCTGGACACAGGTATTATTCGGAACATATTTATCAAAATTTAAGGCGTGGTCTTTATTTTAAATATTTTTCTACTTCCATTGGGTTGGTTCAACGATATTCTTTTATTATCATCAGGCAGCTGAGTCAATAAAGTAAGTGAGAACCGAACCGTTAACCTAAAACGAACAATACAAGGACAATGGCAACGTCGGAAAAACAAAGAAACAACGACTTATCCTATTTACACTCTAATTGTATAATGTTATCAATCAATGAACACCATACTCGTCTTGTTTGTGAAACTGAGAGTTCCTGGTCTTGTCAACATTGAATATAGTAGTTTCACCCATATTTCTCAGAGTTTACAATTTTTTTTCTAGATCACACTTTTGTTGGCGTTTTACAAATTACTCATTATTTTCATCTTTATCATGTAAAATCACATCAGTTAGACAAATCAATAAACTCCACAATATAATATGTTTCCCTGGTAAATTATTTTGTCAAACTTCATTTTGGTCTTTTGTTTTGCAACAAGCCTTATGTCAATCGCAGCTACAATCTCCATAAAAGAATTTTTTGAAATTGTGATTGCGTTGTTGTATCTTTTTGAAAATCTAGCCTTAATAGGCTCACCATGATTATTCTCAAGTAATAAAAGTTGATGTTCATAAAAGGTGCAATCCATTTTACCAAGTTTTGGTTAATAATTTCTTTTAGGAAGGCTCCGTTCGTAACCCTTTACATGTTTTACTTATTTCAGATTAATCCGCTCTCATGTGTTTGTACGTGTTCGGCCTAAGAACTCCTCGTTATTTGCAGGTCTAAGTAATCTGTCTAAAGTTGACCCAGTCCCACATAAATCTTTGGCGGGTTCTCTCTGGCTTATCCATCACAGTAACACATTATTCAGGGTGTTACTCTTGCGACTACCATATCATTTGATACGATACAATTGTTTCTACATTTTTACCACCCTCATTCCTTAATGGATTGAATGCTTCCCACAGATCTGTTCAGACCCTTACCACTTCACTGCCTCGACCTATACCAAGTAGGTCTTGTTCAAAGCGGTCTGATCATGCTCCGGCTTTTAATCCATTTTTTGGAGTTTATCTGGCTATTCTATTAGAACTCGGACTAGTACCCCTGTACCTGTCTCTCGGTCATTTTGGTTCCTTCAAGGAGCTGTTCACTAGCTTTTGCAAACACAGTCTCAGTCTAGTGACCTGTTACTTCGGATACTCATTAGGTCCATGAAGACAAAGAGGATGATATCTCTGATGCATCAAATAGTGCCTAAGGTCTCCTTTTAGAGGAAAAGGATTCACCTGAGCATAGACATATTTCCTCTGCCAGCAAGACCAGCTTAGGCTTTTTACAAGTCTTTTCCCGAATCTAAGCATGTTACATCTACCCTTCAAGTTATCAAGGAAGGGTTGTCTTCTTCTGTGACTTAACCTGCTGCCTCTGGTAAGTTTTCTAGGCTTTGGTGTCAATTGTATCCAGGCAAGTTCATAAATACAGATTTAAAAGTACACGATCCAACATCGGCGAGACTGCTGCATGTGGGAAATGCTTTTGTGGCCACTTTAGTTTCCAAAAGCATTCTCAGCCTGTTTTTGATTAAATAAGAAAATTTGCTCGGGAGTACTTCTCGTGTTCTTGGTATTGCTGCATGAATATTTTCTGTCGGTCACGAACTAGTCTACAAAACAAGGAGGATGGGGAACTCTCAGAACTGAAGTTTTTCCTTCGAGTTAATCAGGTCCTAGATGTAATTAGCTTCTTGTGGGTACATTGTGTAATTTTACCCTTTCAAAAATTAATGATATTTTATAGAAATCATCTGTTCCTTCACCATTACAGAATTTTCCTTCCTTGTTTCCCATAGGCGAAAAATTTTTTGGTCTGTCACTTTAAGAACTGCAGGAACAACGGCAGTAGAATACCGAAGGAACAAGGGAAGCGAAGACTACAAAAATCGAAATCCGAAGACATGGCATAAACGGCAACAGAGAAAAACAAAGACAAAACAAGGACATGTGACAGCTACAAGCACGGAAATAAAAAGATGACATTAAAAACTAAGGCACTCATAGTATGAACTCCCATGAAAACCGGGAGTGACATCAAGTGCTCCGGAAGATTAAGAAAGTTCCTCAATTTGCAATGGTCAACTTCAAACTCTCTCAGGACAAACGTTCAGATGTTTCGGTACCTAGTTCCTCCTGTATCTTCGTCGTCACAATATAAAAGAAAATTGCCGAGTCTTTTGCCTCTAGACCCACTTGATTATATCATAAGAAAAGGGGACAAAAAGCTTGGGAAACAGGTTAAGGAATTTGCCCCGTTGTTATTTACTAACAAACCACTTGGTAGAGGAAAAGTTGCCCTTCCCACGTCCAGATTCATGTAGGTGGAGACTTTTTCACTTCTTTTCTCAGTTGGAGGGATAATCCAAGATCCCTTTGGAGACTTTTCCACTTCCTTTTTCTGAGGGAGGATATAACTCAAGATTCCTAGGTTTGTCAGTTATTCGGGGGACTTCGTCTCAAGTTTCTTTACAGTCCTCCACTGTGTGTAGATCCGGTGTCTAAATGTGTCAAATGAAGTTTTCTTGTTGTTGGGGGGAAGTTCAGACTATGCTGAGCAAGAGGGCGATAGAGGTTCACAACCTTCTCCCATTTCGGGTTTCTACTCCCGCCATTTCTTGATCCTCAGAAAACTGGGCGATTTGCCTTCAGTGACAGATCTGTCAACCCTTAAAATTGTCTTTTGTGAAAGTTACAGTAAAATATCACGCTGCTTAAAATACAAAGTTGAGGAAAACCTTACCAAAATCACTGAGGCGTAAAATGTTGGTTATTCAAGATAAGGACTGATCACTCCCCAGTTCAGTAGGTCACTTCTGTTTGTTTGGAACCAGAAAGTATACCCATTTCGGACACGCCCGTTTGGTCTGTCCACGGATCAGTAGTTATTTTCCATCGCAATACTCTGTCTATCCACATATATTCGTATTTGGGCGACTCTCTCATCAGGAATAATTGCCATATCAGTTTTAAACTAGTCACAAAATAGTGTTTCTAATTTCTTGGACGAAATCAGGACTTTTTGTTACTAGGGAAACAGTAAAGAACAGGTTAATTAATGCATTGCTTTTTCCCCAAGAAGAAAAGTTTCAGTCCCAGTACCCAATGATCGCTCCGTTACAGGAAATCTGTTTCAGCCAGACAATTCCCTCAACTTATGGGTTTTCTGAATTCCCTTCTGGCAGATCAGCGGTATATTTATAAGCCATTGTCAGTCTAATTTGTGCGAACACTTGCTTCCAGTTTCTCAGGAATAGGTGGTGTCAAGAGAGAGATATTATGAAATGAATATCCTTTACTGTTGTAGGACCTACCTATCAACACAAATGCGATTCACCACCGCTGTGGAGCCTATTTGGAAGAAAAATCTACTACGGTCATTGCTTTATAACAACAATAAAAATCAACCTTTTCGAGATGAGGTAAGTTCTCTCACTTACTGAATTTTTTTTATCCTAAGATACCAATAACACGGTGGTTGTAGCCTACCCTAAGAATCAGGGAGGAGCTCACAGTCAGAGTCTGTTCTTTGGAACGTTCTTCTGTGTTCATAGAACCAGTTTCAGTTAGTAAATCGTCACACTCGAGGTCATCTAACTGTGCTAGCAGACGGGCCCAGTCATTCTTTCATTACCAGTGAGCACAGAATGGAAACTACCGGTACTTCCAGTGATTTTCGAGGCCATCTCCCTCCATTTGGGTCGACTTTCATAGATCTGTTCGTCACAGCTTGCAATCCTAATCATCAATGTAACCTATGGAATGTAAAATTTTATTTTCTATTGGAATTTCACATTTTTTAAATGATTTAACGACATATTTCGCCTAAATAGGTACACATTTAAATTGCAACCGTTGGACACTTTGGCAATATGGTTACGAAGCCTGTAAACAACTAAATTTCAGGGGATACAAAACAAGAATATCATTTGCCCCTGAAAACCCCGAAACTGGCTTGTCTTTTAAGTGAGAAATGCAAATCCTAGACTAGTTTTAGCATCAGGCAAGAGAAAGAGCGAGATTCATTCCTTATCTGTGTGGGAATCTTGTCTCAGCTTTCTCCGTAATGGATCCTGTTACCTTGTTAAAAGATCCCGCTATTCCTGGTAAAAACAAAATTCCTAATCATTGTAATAGGAATACAGCTCATGGTGAAATTCTTGCACTTCCGCCACTCTCCTGATGTAATAATTTGTCCTATTAGAACTAAAAGTAAATCTCAATGGCACTATCCAGCTTTGATCTGCATCAAACTCCAGTTTTTTTTTCTTCCTCTGATGACATAAGTATCCGATCTTTCTGCTAAATCCATTCCCATGGATTATAAAGATTGTGGTGAGGAAGTATTATCTTTCGGCATTCAGTCATGAGGTTAGAACTATTGCATCTTCTTCTGTTCTCTCTTCAACTGAGCCTCTATTTCGGAGGTTTCAATTGGATATTTTTTGTGAAAGTCCTTTATAGATCACTGCCTGCGCCTTTTGGCATCTTTTGCTGATTATCTGTTTTCCATGGGATATATAATTGCTACACAAAAGTTAAATTCCCCTTCTATCTCTTCTTCTGTGGATTCAGCCATACGTAAGCTTCTGCGTTTCTCCGAATTTATAGTGGTTACGTCCTTTACCCCCTTTCATCCCCTGTGATTTGTTATCTCTTAGATAGTCTGGTAAAATTGAATGGATGACTGAAAGTTGATGATGAGGAAAGTTGGTCCGAGGCAGGCAGGAGGCATTTCAAAGTGTTGAGTTTGTATTACCTGCTGATCAGGCCAATGAGGGACCATCTTAGAAATTAAACTTGTAATAATTCTTCTAATAAAAATTAAAAAGTTGATACGGGCAATGATTGGGACGAAATAATACGTACTTTGGTTAATTACAGGTGGACGTCAAACCCACGCAAGTTGTGAAAATGGTCAAATCTTGAATTAATAAAAGAAAAGATAACAGGAAACACATACAATGGTCAAATATTGCAATCACATACATACAATCCACAAGGGAGCTGCACAAGAAAAACAGCAATATAAGACAAAAGACAAACGTAAACAACAACGATAGGAACTCGAGATAGCGGGACGTGGTACCCAGTACAAGAATTCAAGACGTGGTCTCCTGTGGGTGTAATTGTTTATCTTATCACGAAACTTTCAAAGTAATGCATGGATCACAAACAAAGAAACTGTGAATTGATTAAATTTTGTAATTTAAAGGATATAATGTCCGTCGATGAAATTTAAATATTTGACACCAGAGCCAATCGTTTCAATGACAAGCAAGGCATGATTGATTCTCAATTTATGAGTCATTTTACGATTAATTGGTATATTCAGAGACATTTGGTATGTTAGGTGGCACCGTGTTTCTAAAGCATTTTCATAGGGAGAATTAAGAATATTGAGGAATTAAGGAGAACTTATCATAAACGTGATTCGTGAAATATCTTTTCATCGTATTATAACGTTAGTCGTTGAGAAATGTACCTACATTGAAAATTCAATCAGTCACTCGAATGTGTATCGTAGGTCAAGGTCACTTTATTGTCAACAAGAGCGGACCCTAATAGATGTCACGACCGTCCCAGCTTGGTCGCTAAAAGTGATGTAAAAAAACAACTGGCCTAATCAGAAAAAAAAACAAACATGCTCACTATAGACCATGAAATTAAGGTCAAAGACATAAGTTATATGGTCAACTGTCATGTTCTACGAAAGACAAACCCACATAAAAGTATAATCAAAGTTCAACTAACAGATACTGGTAATCTTACCAAGTCCAATATACCGTGAAATTTACGTCATATAATAATAAAATATGTCAGACTGACATGAACTAACCAAATAACGCCGCCGTCATACTTTTGCAGACCTATTGTCTCGCTTTGCGCAACTTTCGTCGCGGGCGAGACAATAAAACTGGAAAAACTCAGCAAAACGATTAATCGACGAAAAATCAGTTCTAGACAAATTCGAATAATCAGTTCCAGACAAATTGTAGTTGTTTGGCATTGGATCAAAGAGCAAATATTATTACAAGATGGATATTGACAAGATTCTTCTATCAATCTGTATCTTTCACATGGAATTCCCCCCTCCGTTCCTCCGGAAGGCCACATTTGAATGGACAAGACATACTCTATTGAGTATAATGCCGAAATTTGATGTCATACTATAAATGAATACAGCAAGAGCTGTTGTTGAATGGCAGCCAAATATACCCCCGCTCATTGCACCTTGAATCGATATGTTAAGTGCAAATTTAAGTGGGTGTGGACACAATACAGGTGTGGACACAATGTAGGTATTGACACAATACAGGTATGGACACAATACAAGTATGGACACAATACAAGTATGGTATGGACAAAATACAAGTATGGTATGGACACAATACAAGTATGGACACAGTGATATAATCTCCATGAAAGAACTTTTCTTAAGGGTGCCAATGAAAATACTCTGTCAAAGTCAGACAAAAATAAAATTCACCTTTTTTTCCCTCTTTGACATTTTGCTCAAAAATCATAAGCGTTAAAGAAATTTCATTACAACACTGAAAACAACTTTTCAAGGGGAATTCAATGAAAAGAGTTTCTCTCCCCCATCTTGATTTCACAATATCTGCACCTTGAATTATTTGAAAAATTGTCCTCGTCCGAAAAATCATTACAGAAGGAATCGACAAAATTCATATAGTGTGCTTCCTTTGTGTAAAGTTTCATCAAAATCCTTCAAGTGGTTTAAGAGGAGTTGCGCTTACAAGAAGTGTGGACAGACGGATGGACGGACAGATGGAGAGACAGACAGAAAGGGTGATTCCTATATACCCCCAAACTTTGTTTTCGAGGGTATAATACAGTTGTTGTGATGTAGTTATGATTCAATTGCTCTGGTAATTTCACAGATTCATGAATGTATTTCCCGGACATTTCAGTGCATAATTGAGCCCCCGACGTCAGACATACTGGATTGGAAATGTACTTTGAGGACATATACTTTCCAGAGGACAAAGTTAATTAAATTCTGAATGAGTTAAGTGTAACCACATCTATTGTTTATTTTTTTCATATCGCCCACAGTTAAACTCTATTCTCCACTGTCGTTCTGTGGAAAGATTTTATGGAACAGTCTTTAGAACATTATAGTCACAGTCAATTCTCATTAGTGGCACTATAGTTTAAGACGAATTTTTGAATAAATTTTGGCAAAAGTTCCCGGTTTTTCTAATGGGCTCAATTGTTTCAAAATGGAACCTTTACAATGACAATCTAACTAGGGAAGACATGAAGGACTTAAAAGATTTCCTCCTTTTCATCAATAGATGATTTGCCAATTATAGGAGTTCTTGTCAGTTCTAGTCAAATAGTTTTGGTCAAACTTTCGAAGGGAAATAACTCCTACACCGGACAACCGGACAAACAAACATTAATTATGCACACTTGTTTTAACGTTCTGTTTTCGTGTTTAGCCAGCCTGGATAAAGTAATTCCCTACACAATATTTATGATATTCTGCAGTAAGTTAGCATATTTTCGAATTTTTAATACTTTTTAGTCACCGAGAAGAGAGTTCAAGTTTGTACAGTTGTTTATATTTTTCAACTTGTAAAAAGTAGCACTTGAAAGAACGGTAAGCGCTATTTGGACTGGGTTTTGAATCATGTTGCCGAATTAACATCCGCTAAAAGTCAAACTATCATAACTTTTAATTAAAAATACTTTATTTTTTGATTGGTTTTCACAAGCAGGGAACCATTCTGTCCCCTTCAGATTTTTCAAAAAAAGTTACCCCCTCCCCTTCTGGGTTTTGCTAAATTCATTCTGTTGATTGCAGAACAGGCAAATGGTCTATATGTGTTCTGATTTTTATTGCTTGGTGTACAATGAAATCTGCTTAAATTCGCACTGCTACTATTTTTAGCTTCAAATCCGAAATCCTTGTTCGTTGAGTTGTAAAGTCATAAAAAACGTAATAAGTCAACATACAGTATTTAATTTGGTTATCACATGAAATTCACAAAACTCCCGTCCAAAAATTCATTATTCCATTGCAACTCATTCACATGAACCAAAAATCAAAACTGACCTTATGGGTGGTAGCAGCAAATGACATACCAGTTTATAGAAAATGTCTCATTTTTTCTACAAGTTATTCGTAGGTAATATTTTGACCTTAAAGGGTCGCTCTAACCAAATTTGATCTTCATTAGAGTTAAATGCTCAAAACTTTTGTTCCAAGTTTGAAGAAACTATCTTTGTTTTTTAAGAATAAATGATGAACAGACTGACGGCGAATCAAGTGAAGAGGTCACACATGATACCTTATCACTTGTTATCCCAAACTGATGAGTTTACAGACACGGATTCATCAGATACATCAGGTGTCTGTAGTTCTTCCCCGATAGAGACAACATCCGAGGCGTCTTTTTCAAGTCTTTCATGTTCTGGCAGACATGATGAAACTAATCCGCAAATTAGGTCATGCAATGTTAAATTGTCTGATATTTAATCTTTTGATAATTCCAGTTCTTTTGGCCCCATTTCTAAATGCCGTATCAAAAATTGTAAAATCTGTGACATGCTGCTGACAGATCCAACTTTTACCAGCAATTTAACTGGCAAAACTTACACTGACAGAACATATGATGACTTGAATTGCGCATCGCGAAACCTAGTTTATGGTATAGAGTGTACTCTGTGTGGTTTGATATATATTGGAGAAACCAAGGATAGATTGAATAAAAGAATGTGTGGACATCGCTACGAAGTCAAAGACAACAAGACTCGTCATGCCTACACACACTTTAATCAACCAGACCACTCCATCGTCAACATGTAGCCCTGTCAATGTGATGACTGTCTTGAATAGAAGCCAACGCCGTCAACGCAGTCATGGGCATCGACATTACTCTGTCCCAAATCCGTACGACATTTCAATTACTGGTCTTCTACCATACATGAATGTCCCCCTAGGTATTCATCACATACACACAAAGTTATACTCCTTACCCCATTCAAAATTATATTCATTTCATAAAATCTGTTTAAACTCTTCCGTAACAGATCCATCGTCACATGAAAAAAATTAACTGCAATTGCCCTATATATGCTCATCACAGACTATTTAAACCTGTTAGCACATCTGCTAATGAACAAGAACTTCTTTCATTCTTAAAACTCAAATTTGCAAACAAAGGCTTAGATACAATCAATCTTGGCAATATTCTTCATAATAAACATGTTACCGCCAAGATACCACCATACTTTAAAGACCACACAGTTCTTCTTATATCTTATACATATACAAAACCAATTGCAACTAACATCTTCAATCACTAACGGGTATTGCGGGATGTCCAAATTGATGACTTCAAATCAAAACCACCTGATTGTTCTCGTCTCTCTTCCCCATTTAAGTACGCTCCTGGTGGTCACTTTATTACAGGGGACCTCAACATCGTAAACAGTGAGAAACTATAAAAGGTCCTAAATATCGTGAACCCCAACCCATCAATTGGAAACATAACTTTAAAATATTGATGGATGCAGTTGAGGAGTATGCCAAACAATGGGTTAATAGAGGGAAGGAAAAGGTTGAAACACTGTCCGACTGAATTAGGCCCATAAAGCCATTGATTGTAGCTCGAATGAGGCGCCTAAGACAACCATGAGCCAAAATTCAAAAAGCATATTCGATGATCCCGAGGTAGCAAAATCATTGTCCTTCCTCCACGACAATTGTGTCATTTTACCAGCTGACAAGGCCCAAAATACATCACATTTATCTGTAAAAAACACTACATTGACTGCTTAATGAAGGAGATGGGCATTGACAAATCATTTGGCAACCCAACATACAAACTCTCCACCATACCAAAGGAGGATATACTAAACAATCACAAATCAGTATTGTCTTCCTTTGGTATCAGTTTGAGGGAAGAGAACAACAACCTGCCTTTTATCTACTGGGTACCTAAATTACATTAATGCCCTTACAAACAGAGATAAATTGCTGATTCTGCAAAATGCAATACAAAACCCCTTTGTAAGCTCCTCACTTCATTACTTACTGCAGTCAAAAATGGCCTCAAGATATATAGTGATAAAGTTAACTCAACAAGTGGAGTGAATTAGAATCAGATGTGGATTATCAAAAACTCAAAAGACTTATTAGAATATCTATCTTCAACACAACAGTGTCAAAACATTTGATTTTTCTACTCTCTATACTACTCTTCCACACGATAAACTAAAGTCAGTAATCCGGGATTTAATACATCAGTATTTCTGTACTAAAAAGGGTGAAAGAAGATACTCATATTTAGTGATAGGCAAAGACGGGGCCTATTTTGTTAAAGATCACACTGATTCACACAAAAATATACAGAGGAGGATGTCATCGCAATGCTTGAATTCTTGATTGATAACATATTTGTAGAATTTGGAGGACAAGTTTTCGAGCAGACAATAGGGATACCCATGGGGACTAATTTTGCGCCACTTTTAGAAGATTTGTTTCTTTTTTTAAGCCAAGTTCATACAGGGGCTAGTCCTGAAAAGGGACAATAAGCTAGCCAAATCCTTTAATTTCAGTTTCTGTTATATAGATGATGATCTTTCATTGAACAATCCTCAATTTAAGGATAACCTTCATCTTACCCAAAATGAACTCGAAATTAAAGAGACCACTGATACTCCATCATCAGCATCATACCTCTACATTGACAACTCTGGACGTCTGAAAACAAACTTTATGGCAAGCATGATGATTTCGACTTTCCAATAGTGAACTTCCCGTTTTTAGCAGTAATATTCCCACATCCTCGGCATATGGCGTGTACATTTCACAACTCATTCGCTATTGCCGTGCCTGTAGTTTGTACAGCGAAATTACTGTCTCAAAAACTTATACATCAAGGGTATGTTCAGTCACTGTTGCAATTGTCACTACAGAAGTTTTATGGTCATCACCATGATTTGACAAATCGTTACAGTGCCTCTATTTCACAAATAAGAACAGATATCTTTGAGTAGTTCCAGAGTTTGTCACCGGACTGACTTACAGCGACTGTGACAAAACCGGACTTTTCACTGGCAGTGTGACGGGTGCCACGTGTGGAGCAGATCATGCTTACCCTTCTGGAGCACCTGATGATACCTCAGTTTTTTTAGGGATTCACACTGCTAGTGCTTAGTTATGTGGCGTTCTTGTTCATTTTTATTTCTTTGTTTTGTCTTTGTCATACTGTCTCAATTCGTGTTGGATTTAAATTGAAGTGATTTTGAATTTATAATTTTAGAATTCCCCCTTTCCTCGTTCTTGCTTCGGTATTCGTTTGCCGATGTATTATACTTGAGTAAATATTTTCAAATACACAAGATTAAAAAGAAAAGGATAACAGACTAATTAAGTTGATAGATATTTTGAGTGTTAAATTATTCTGAATTTATTGCCAAAAATAAAACAAGAGGCTCTCAAGAGCCTGTATCGCTCACCTGGACCATGGCCAATACATAACTTCAAATCAACTTATATGTTAAAGGGTCTCATTTTCAAACTATGTAAATAAACATTAATGTTATATGATCCAACGTTAATTTAACTATTTTCCCTATTGCATGCCATCTTGGATAAGGGATGGATCTGCAGGACACAATTTTAAAGAAAATTAAGTATTGTGCCAAAGTTCATTTCCAACTGGCCAAATGGTTTTAAAGAAGAAGATCTTTGAATGTACTCCTATATTAAACTTTGTTTCCCATTGGTAGCCAATTTGCATAAGGTGAAGACTTGAAGGACATCTGTTTTGAAGGGGACCATCTAAGATACATTGTGACTAGCCAAGTTGTTTCTGATAAAAAATTCTTTGTATGATCTTTCCATACAGTCGAGTAATAAATTAAGTTCCCCGCAGATGGCCATGTTGGATGACATTTAGGCATAAAAGTCACAATACATATATATATATTATAGTCAGCACCTCATAAGCATCATTAATGCCAAGTTCTGTATAAATTCATTCAGTGGTTTTCAAGGTTAATTCATCAACTGCTCACTAAAGGTTTTATTTAATAATATTTTTCACATTAAGCAGTCTATGAAGCTGATAAACTACTTCAACATTCATGTCAGCAGAGGTCATAGTGATTAGACACTAAAGTCCCTGTAATATACACAATATGTTTATATAGGAAAATCATTATAACATGAAATAAGGTAAAGATTAAGAAAGTATTTTTGCAAAAAATTGCAGAAATTTGCACAAAAACACTGTTTTTTCTCTTAATTATGGAAGAAATAATTTTCTAAATGACGTGATAATAGGGAATTTCTCTTAAGCTTAAAAGAGAAAAGTTTTGAACACAGAATTTAAAGGGAAATAACCCATAACCATATGGCATTGGGGAAAAAAATGGTGAAAAACAGTCCATAAATCATACAATGGCCTTTGGATTTTCTTAAAAATTTCAGAGTATGTAGATCTTGATATGCTGAAGATATTTTTTAATTTACACTTCACCTCTACCTGTTACAGTTTTGAAATAAAAAATAAAAAATCCGCAAATTTTGAAAAATTTACGGAAAAAAATTCTAAAACTCTCAGACAGGTTTTCCGATTTTCTTCAAAATTGCAGAACAGATAGATCTCGGCATTCTGAACAATTTTACCCCATGTCAAATTTTTGATATCTGCAACGGTTTTAAAGTTATTTGCCAAAAACAGCAATTTACCCCTATGTTCTATTTTTAGTAACAGCAGCCATGTTGTTTGGTTTTCAGACTCCTTGGATACAATTTTGAAAGTACATACCCTGGTGATGATCGAGGCCAAGTTTGGTTTAACTTGGCCCAGTAGTTTCAGAGGAGAAGATTTTTGAAAAAAGTTTACGACGGAAGACGGACGGACGGACGGACGACGGACGCCAAGTGATGGCAAAAGCTCACCCTGGCTTTAATTTGCATAACATTAGCCCTTTCCTTCATAACGACGCTTTTGGACACCTCTAGGATCCCCCTTTTAAGGGCTATAGGATGAGGATATGGGCTTATTGAACAGAATATTACTTGGGCAAAAAAATTGAGTGTTTTTCGAGTGCAATTGGGGACCGAAAGGATGTCCCAGATGTGCCCCCCTCTGGAGGTTTGAAGGGGGCGTTAACCACCTCGGCCGCCAGACCAATTCTGGGGCTGATCTACATCATAAAATCGTGCTAGCTATTCCTCAACACATATATTTTGAAGTTAAACCTTGCTTAGTCATGTGCAAGTACTATTTTATTTTTAAAAAATTTTTAAAGTACGTTTTGAAGGGAAAAAATGCAGCAAAAAAAGTTTTTTTTACGATTTTGAGGCCCCCTGCTGTCTCCATGGCAACCAGGGTTTTGGAACCTGTTTCCAAAGACCACTGACAGGTGTCCAACTATGCCAAGTGCCAAGACTCTGACTTGCAAGACAGTAATTGTGCAGCATTCTAAACATTGGGTCCCATTTACTTCTGCAAAAAATGCCCTTTTAGAATCCTTTTCATGAAGGAAAGGGTTAATTACATTGATATAATATAAAGCCAAAACACAAATATATTAAAAAAATCTTTATTTTTACAAGTTCTCTACTCTCATAAAAACAACTAAATAACAAATTATGGAGACCATTAAAACAACAATATCACATTTTTTTCATATATTGTACTGAACAACCAATGTAATATTCTGCATAACAATTACATAATACATTGAGATTATAACTTGTTCAACTGAACCTACCATAGATATAGAAAGTAAGTCTACGATG
>MJUU01021077.1:20133-35702 GCA_002080025.1 Modiolus philippinarum | reverse complement strand
TTTTGATCCCATTGTCCGGTAACAAATGACAGTACTTATATGTTGCATTGTGCTTTGATCCCATTGTCCGGTAACAAATGACAGTACTTATAAAAGTACTTTCTTGTAGGATATTTTATGTTTGTTGACCATTCGCATCCATGATAAAAAGAAAAGATATATTGATACAGCATTGTTCGACATATAGCAAAGGGATTCCACTAGAGCTGGTGGAATTCCACTCGAGCTGGTGCTAGGGGACGTCCTGAACCCTTAAGAGGTACGAGTGTTGCTCGTTGTTTGTTGTTTAAGGTCTCATTGTGACTTCAAGATGAATCAGAACTACATTTGATTCATGTCACTCCCGGTTTTCATAGGAGTTCACACAATGAGTGCTTTAGTTCTTAATGTCGTCTTTGTATTTCCTTGCCTTGTGGCACGTCCTTGTTTTGTCTTTGTTTTTCTCTGTTGCCGTTTTTGCCATGTCCTTGGACTTTGATTTTTTTAATCATTACTTCTCTTGTTCATTCGGTATTCTACTGCCGTTGTTTGATTAAGTTTACCGTGAGTTTGTAGGGATTGAAAATGTCCAGTACAGTCATCGGATAAACTTGTGTTCTGTACTCTAAGGGCAAACAGAGTTTCCATTTTGGCGATTACCAGTCGTGAAACTGCATGTGGACATAGCTCAAGCCAGTGATTTTCTGTCTAATAACAAGGAAAGCATAATTAACGATGATTAATAATCTCTGTTTGTTCTCCTGTCTTGTTTTGTTGACAGAAAGATGGCATGATATTGGAAGTTATTTTTATTCTTTACAACTTTTCTGTTTGTTTTTTCTTTCATATATTTCCAGTTCTGTTTGACTTTTGTATGCGTACTCTATTTTTGCTCTGAAAGAAACCTATAACCTATAATTGGAAAACTAGTATCTGCAGTTTTCTGCATAGGTTACCATTCTATCAAAACGTTGAGGAAATAAAAAAAATCTCAATGGTAATACGACAAATTCAAAAAAATATTTTTTTAGGATTTTACGTATCAATCAAAAGAGTTGTTGTAGAAAGTGTGGAAGTAACTGTCCGTGCCTCTCTTTTAACCATGTATTTTACGAAAGGATATGGAGTAAATGAGCAGGACACCATAACACATATGTTAACTCCAACTGCAATTAATTTTAATGAGCTGTGTGGCCATTTCGGAAATTAATTCCTTGTCAGCAGCACTGGGACATAAACATAGGAAATCCACAAATTTCAATAAATGTTTAAAATGCAAAAAACAAACGAAATCCGAATAACCAGTGATATCAAAAATAGTTAAGGAAAAAACTACGATGGAGGGAGTTAAAATTTACATAAAGTTAGATAATGGCATATATTTGGTTATAAACAAAGTGTACACATGAGATATAATCTCATGCACAAGTACACCATATATAAGAAAAATAAAGAGCATACATCTCAAACACGGGGAAGTTTTACCAACTCCACACTGCATTAAAAGACAGACTCCTGTATTAAATATTTTACGAAAGGATATGTAGTATATTTGCAGATAAATTCGATGTATTATAGGCCTTGCCAGTTGTTAAGGAAGCATATAAACGGTAGGTATGACAATGTTTTTTTTTACTACATCGGGTACATTTGGATCTTATTCGGTTGGAAAGGGTTTCAACGTTCTCCTTCTCACTCTGTGCGCTCTTTCGGCAAATAACTCAATTACGTCCATTAAAATTATATATCCAGCTGATGGGTTGTACACGATATTTTGAACCTTCAGTAAATAGAAAAATTTTGGAACTTTATTAAAAAGAAAGTTATTCTTGACAAAACCGAAAGACAAGATAAAAATTCACAGATACATTCTATCAATTTTCTCTATTCAAAATCTTTTAGATTGCACTTTTCATTTTGGTATTTGGATGCCTGATTCTCCTTTATTTTGGTTTTTTTTTATTTGCATATTAATACTTTTATTTAAATTTTTTTGCGGACACTCTTTATCAACCAGAATCCGTAATTTAGGTTGTAGATGACAGATTCGCAATACTGAAATGTGTATTGTTTGTCATGTTGAAAAGTTAAGTAGTTTCTTAAAAGCTCTTAATTTGTTCCACTACCACAGACGTATGATACCCTTACACTTGTGAATAAACAAATAAGCACCAACGTATTGCGTCAAAGTTTGGCGGCTATGTTTACCATCATTTAATTACTATATATATTAGAGAATATATCACATATTTCTTGCAAGCCGTTATGTGTCACATTGAAACATTAAAATACGTGAACTTAGGACTCATCCTGCATATATACATATTGTGCTGATATTTTATGAATCACTAATGAGTCCGAACTGCCGTTCACTTTCCTAATTAACAAAATAAACACCAAAAGGAGACATCGTCAAAATATAAAGTTATGCCAATTGAATCCTTGTTCAATTCCATTCCTGTCACTCAATTGTTTGTGAGTCTTTTGTTATATAAATTGTTCATTGATTTAAGCATCTTTGCATTTTATTTGTTTCACGCGCGTGTATGAGATTTTAGCATCGCCTTAAATATCGGATTAGAGAAAGGTTCTAAACAAAAAGTTTGTTTTGGGAAATGTGGTGAGGAATATAGTAAAGGTTAATAAGAATTTACAATATTTCAAAATCTTGTATTTTTTAAAATTCTATCTTGTAAAATGATATGTAATAATGAATTATTGAATTGTTACCGTGCATTATAAATCAGTGCCCTTCTTGGCCCTCCGTTATTTGATCGATTCTTCAAGCCCTCTAAAGCCAACATGTCAATTTGATATTGAGGGATTTGTTACATTCTGACAATCTGGTGATGGGAACGTCGAACATTTGCGCGGTATTTAGTTTTTATTTCTACAATCTGATTGCGCTAAAGCACAGAAATTAATTTACTGAAGATGTTGTGTCACGACTAAAATTAGACACTAATCAGGAAAAATAAAATATCCAACGTCAAACCGTGATTATAAAAGTATCGAAAGCCATACAATAATAACGTTTTTATATTTTACATTGCAGCCGACTAATTCCTCGGATTTTCTTAAAACATCCGGCATCCGATTCGATTGTATAAAATACGACTATAATTCGCTCTAATCATGGACGTTCTTTCCTGTTGTTTGGTGATAAAAACTAACTAATTAATGAAATGCATTTGAGTCTTAATTTTATTGCGAACGCCGATAATCTCTTATTTGTAAAATCATAAAATTGATGATTGGTCAGTAATTTTAAAAGATTTGATCAAATATTGTCACCTTGTTGAATTGACCTTGTCGGTTTAAGTAATAACAAATGAAGATTTACACGTGACATTATAACGTCTTCATACGAACAAATTTAACTTAATGTAAAATAAATTTCAATTTAGTCACATTGATTCTTCTTTTACTGTCTGTGCAACATTTACCAGACTCAAGTTTAGTAATATTTAGCATGGAAGTACTTTGAACGTTTGATTTTCTAATTTACTCACTGTAAATCTTAATTATTCTAATTTTGTGACGTATTGAAAATTAACGTCTATTTAGTGGTTCGATGATTTATTATAAAGTATGCAGCACGCGCTTTAGCGATTGGTGGTGCGTGTGATTGGGACATTATCGTTTCTCACACAATATAAAGGAGAGGAATGAACAATTATATCATGTCATAAATTCATTCTCGAAAATCTTTGATAAAAATTGTCACAGCATTATAGTTTACTGAGATAATCTTTGGTAACAAATTTCTGAAGAAATTTATAAACTCACAGCAGTCAACTGGTTTAAGGCATAACGCAGAAAAAACAAGTATAGATGATCTGGGTAAAGGTTTATAAGGGGATAACCAACAATTAATTCTAGAACAAAGGCACTTTACGTAAACAAATATCGAAATTAGTTTCAATCATTGGAAATAAAACAATTTTACAATACATGACTATCTGTAGCAATAAATTGATGACAGGTCCCCAAATTTGTTCAGCCTGCCCAATTATGTACATTTCAATATCGGCTACCTCCAGTAAGTTGCTGAAACGTTTTTAAAATTGGTCAAAAGACGTTACGTGCTAACCGAATATTCAGTATTGGATGAATGAAAATTATAATCAGTGGCAGCTATATCACGATGTTGCCATACGCTTTTTGCGGTTTCAACAAGTTTTTGTATGCTTACTTGAATATTGGTAGAACATAACCATTACACAGTAGAGGTGTAACGATATACCGGTATATCGATATATCGCGGTATTTTCCAACAAACCAGGTACACCGGTACAGAATCCAGCGTATCGATACGTACAGTATCGTCTTCTGATTGCTGCTAAAATTTCAGAATCAGTACCACCTAACTGCTTAAAAATTTTCCGATTTTGGTATGGAAAAGTCAGATATAGGACAAACAAATGCATTTTTCTACATGAAAATGAACACTCTTGTCTAATTTACAAATATTTTACTATTTTATCACATACAAGTTAAAAGGAGCAGATTTAAAAATGCGATCAAATTGAGAAATTGGAAGACGTATTATGTCCAAGGACGGTCGTATTGGGCCGAGCCAGCAGACATAATACAGGACCAATGTGAAAAATAACTTGATTAAAAGTTATGTAAAATTAATACTATTGATTCAATGGCAACAAAATGGGCGAAAGACTTGTCAGTCAATTCTTGTGTTTACTTTTCCTTTATTCTCAAGTTTATTTTCATGTATTTCTGCTATGGTGAACAGTCTCCAACATTTGTAAATTTAACTTGTGACTGCGTTTTTCATATATAACGACATAGATAAACATTGAGATGTCCGTCAGCCATGCAAATGACCCAAGTTCAATTCAGCGAGTTTGTGGTGATTAACTTTTCTGATCTTCGTAGCATTTTGTGTTGAAATCTGATTGTTGACATGTTTGAATACTATGATGTTTCATATAAAAAAAATCACTGAACTATCTAGGGATTTTTCAGAATGTCAACAAACAAGCGTTGTCATTGATGTCTCTGAACTTCTGCAAATTGAATGTAGAAATACGGGAACGGATCCCGGAAATGAAACAGTCTAGCAGATTATTCACATGGAATTATGTTCTGTTCATGTTATTGCACCCATTTTGTTGAAGATTTAATGAACGGAAGTCCATATTGGGCCTGGCCGTATTGGCCAAGTAAACCCGTATTGGGCCAGTAAATCCATATTGAGCCAGTAAATCCATATTGGGCCTGCTTGGCCGTATTTGTCCAGTAAACCTATCTATATTTGCTCTAAACATTTTGTATTGCATAGACAATTTTAATCATATTTTACATAACTATTTAATAATCATCCCTATTACACAGTATGCTAGTGGTCAAATATGGTATATCAGTACACTGTCAGTTTATCGAATTTAGGGGCTAGAGCTACGCTCTCGCCCAATATAAAATTTAATGATGGTGTATGCACCATATTGGGTCACTTAGACTGTAACATATAATGTACTGATATTTTACATTTACAAAGCTTTGAGATCACTTAAGTTGTAAAAAGATGAACATGTGAGCAACACACCACCAAGAAGATGTCACACACAGCTGTTCCAATAACAAAAGACCGAGGTTACTGTTCAAAATTACTCCCATCGCAAAAAGAGGGGTTACCATTATGACGGAATGACTAGTGGCGATAATGCCCGATCACGTCATGTCCACAATTTATAGTTTGAGACGTATGGCTGTATTTAATATAGGGAAAAAAAAGGTCAATATAAATCATTTTTAAATTAAAGAAAAAGATACTAAAATTTAGGTTCGATTGATTACATATACATGTGCATTAAATTATTCAGCCCTTTTTTCAAAGCAGTTATGAAAAGACACATGCTGCCTAAATGGTTGTCCAACCCATTTAAATTCATTTCAGCTTTACATATTCAGTTACTCTATTTGCATTTCACATACTATCTTCAATGCAATGGTTGGCTATAATTTGTACTGAACACTCTATCATATTCACACCCTTTGCTCATTATAGTCGCTGTTGGTAAGGGTTTAAGTAAATATGAGACAGGATACTTTCAGGTTTGTTCATTATAAGTTTTTTTTAACTTTCGATTCAAAATTGAGAATTGAAGCCACACATCCGGAACACATCGGTTTCAAATACAAAAGATACATGTTAAAAGCAAGATTGAGACCAACAATTAAATTCAAAGTTTTATTTAGATATATTACAGACATGTAATACAAGCTCTAGTGAGATACATACATAACAATACATTACAAGCACATAGCACAGACCTAGCACATATATAAAAATACATATCACATACATAAGTACACATAGCACATACATAAAACACATATAGCACATACATTATAAATGTTATTATTAGAAGCCAATACTATAAGCATCACGTTGTTCATCAAAGCACTAAAAGCAGAAAAACAGCAAAAAGCAACCACAACAAGAAAATACAACAAAGCTATCACACATACATGTACAAAAGAAAATGCAAACAAATAAAACATTTACTGAAAATAGAGACTATTATGACGAACAACAGAGCAGTGACATGATTTCCCATTCCCAGATATGAAGAAAAGAGGATTTGTGTTTTGGTACCTCAAAGAATATTTATTTTAATTTCAATTAAGTCGTGAAGGTTGATGCAAAATTTTAAAGGTTTCTAGAGCAATGGTTCCAATTCTTCTAACATTAAAGCACTGTTCCATTATTTGGTTCTACATTGTATTTTTCGAGACTTTGTCTCATGTGCAAATACTCCATATCTTTTCATTGTTTGTTTACAAACAACATGTGGAACTTTACTCTCCATGTCACCAAGACAAAACATATACCTATATATAATTCAGATTCTTATCAAAACCAAAACTAACAATTATACATTGTATATTCTATTTCTTATTGTCTTAAACATAAACAGCAGTCGACAAGGAATGACAATTTGATTCATTCATGCAAACACTTCATCATAATACCATATTTAAATTCTAAGCGCTGATTCATTTCAGGAAAATCCTTTTAACGGTTATTAATTCAAATAGAATTTGCCCGAATTTAATAGTAAAGAGCATATTCCTTAAAATTTTCGATTACTAAGAAGCCGTATATAAATACTTGAAATCAGTCGGGTGATTATCTTAGTCCTCTTAGGCAAAATATGAGTCAGAGAGGACGGTAATTGGTCAAAATTGATAAACTATCCGTATCCACTTTAAGGGATTTTTTTTTTCTTTTGCTTGATGCTGCGGCATATTAGCACATCATATAAGGATTAAATTAATTCAACATCTCTTGATGGGATTCATTGCAGTTTTGAATTTTCTGGCTCGTATTATGTGTTTATTTCATTTTGTCTAGCTGATATTGCCGGAAGCTTGAAGCTCACTAATGCTGAAAAATAAGCTTATTACTAAATAGAAAGAAGCATGTTAGATAAACCTTTTCATTCTCCATTAGATCTCTAAATGTCCAAAAGCGATATTATTGTATCTTTTTTCCTTGGATTCATGGATTCAAAACTGGTGCTAATAATGTCTTTCAGAATTAGAGAAAAAAATGGCCTATGACAATCTCTTTTTCTTTCTTCTTTAATAAAAAGAGGACAATAGGAATCACTGCTCACACCTTTCTAACTTTAATGCATATATTTTTGAAAACACTGTTTTAATAATTAATTCAAAACTTTAACTCCGAATTCCAAATAATCAACATAAGTCGTAATTCTAACAATGTAATCTAGACCTTAATATGAAAGTAATAATTGAATTAAAGATAACTTTCCGAACATTATTAAATCCTTAAATTACTCTTTTCAGAATTTTTGTCCATTTTTTCTAACCACTGCAGTCATGATTAAATTAATAATAGTAATGATCTGTCAACCCTAGCAAGTCTTGAGTGGTTTAAGCAAAATACTTCCGTCCAATTTTGCCCTGCTTCTTGGAGTTCATTGGCGCATTAAAAGGAAATTGAGACAAAATATGTTTAAGACTTCATTGTATTCCGTCAGGCATAAAAGTGACAGCGAAACAAGCTTTGTTTCCACGGCTAAGCTTTGTTCCTGCACGTGACGATTCTATTGAGATGACAACTTTAATTTTAATGTCGCTATAATAACATTGTAGCATCTGCTATTAACGGCTATTAAGTAATGTCTGCAACTCAAAAATTAACGCTATGGTGAAAATTATTTTAGGAAATTGTACAAATTAAATCGCCAATTTGAAAGCGTTATCCAGGTTCAAAAAGCCCAATGTTATTCATGAATAAAAAATAACATCGTCTGGGGACTTTGTACCTCCATACCCCGCTTGTAGTATTCAAAACTGTAAACTTCACTATCTATTAATTAAATTTAATTTGATATAATTAAAGTATATTATAAAGTATGGATAAACTAGTTTCTAAAATATTTGAATTTTAATAAATTGATAGAACATTTTTACAAATTATACAGACTTTCTCATTACACATATTTCTAGTCATTTCCGTGACCGCCTTGTTAATCAAAGCTTCAAAAAATTCCGTCTCGTACGGTCAGTAAAAAGTTCTTCCCTTGTGGAAAAAATTGAACTCTGATTCAAGATTCTTTCTTTATCTAATACTGGGGTGATCATTTCTTTAACTGTCTACGGCCTTGAGTTGCTACCGGACACCACCGCAATGGAAAGGGGGAGGGGGTGTTTGGCTAGGCATAAAACCGGTTTAACCCACCATTTCTTTTGAAATGCCAGTACCAAGTCAGGACCATTGCGGTCGACAATTTTGCCGGTGGTTTCCACCTGATTTGTGTTTTTGTCTCATGGACTTCGGCTCTTGACCATTCTGTTTGGTAATTTTGTTATTACCCCCATTTAGATTTATTTTCTAAAGTCTCGTTTACTACTTTTTCCATAGTTACTTTGTGCGAAATTAGCGTTTTATTACCGATATACGTTGGAACCGCCCAATTGTCGAACATTGATCTGTATTACCACACTTTTTCGAAATTTCCTCTTCCGGACTTGAAATCCGCCAATGTGAACCTACAATGTATATAGAAACACTACCTGAACTTCGTCCAGCGGCCTAGACCACTTGGCTATCTAACATTTTTTCTATAACCGGATGATGCCGGTGAAATCCAGTATTGAAAGTACATGATGTATTGGAGCTCAGTGCAAATGAGTTGTGACGAACATTACTTTTGACATTATATTTGGTCCAGAAGGAACTCAAATGGACACAACTTATACGGTTCTGACGCATTTTTAATTCAATATGAAACACAAAACTGTTGTCAATCAAAATATTTTATAATCATTAAAGCTTGAACGGATAATTGTCTAGAGGAGACGGACAAATATAGACTTTTGTTTTTCGTAATCAACTAATGATGTCTAGAAGTGAAACAGTAGGTATTTCAAAAATTAACAAATCGTGACTGATTTCCACATAAAATCAAACAACCTTAAGTGAAATTACTGAGTAAAAAACAATCTTAATGAAGATGACATTCCGCCACCTACGGCTTTAATGAACAAAGAGTTGGAGCGCGTTCTTATATAGAAAAAAAGCTAAACAATTATGTCCTAGGTTATAGCTAGGTAATGAATGGTGTACATTTTATGGTAGACAAGACATCAAAGCCATATTCAATCACCAGAAGAAATGATCTAGTAATTTCTATCAGGACTAACACACAGAATCTTTGTAAAGCTGTCACTGATTGTTGTAGTTGTCATTATAAGCCGTCTGAAGTTCAGTAGATGTTGAAAGGCAATCAATACCTATACATGAATATTAATCTGAATAATATGGACTACTATACAATATACAATTAGAAATGACGGATAGCAAGCCGGATCATTCTTTATCCTGTCACATCAACTGTATAATTGTAAAAAGAAATCTTGGAATTATAGAAAACACAAAGATTGTATTCGTGCGCTATATAAAGGAAGAAGAAAGCGACACGGATAAAGAATCGAGCAACTGATTAACACCTTGAAAACTATAGAAAGCAAAAATAAAAGACGTGTTTTTTATTCAATTTTTTAAAGAAGATTATGTGACGGCACAATTCTTGGGATATTTGTTTTCATCCAATACCTTTTAAGCTTTACCAGGCAGGCACCAGACAATGTAAGAAAACTTCCTGGTAAACTCATCAAGCGCTTTATAAATCTTTACAGCCTTATGTAACTGTAATAGCCTTATCTTTAATGGAGTCAGTCTGAAAATAAATTCAAAGTTTGTCGTTCAAATGCAAGGAAAAAAGATTAAGACTACCATAGAAATGTTCCTTGAGATGTGTTCAGAAGATTTAGCACGGAAGCCAAAATCACCATTGAAATTGGAAGAGTGAAAGGCCATGCTTACACATTGATGAACTCCTAGGAAAGTTCATGGGTTGTATTTGACGTCAACATGTACCGAAATATATTTAAACTGCCAATTAAAAATTTCTTGAAAAAATGAACCTTTCAGAATTTCATGACGTTTACATATGAAATTAGATGTTACAATAACTATTTCTTATTGGGAATTTAAGATGTCTAGAGCCAATAGGGAAGGCCTAACTCGTTACCATTGACTTGGGGGACAAATGTAGCTAATAGTCAAATTGCACAACAATTTAGTCTATTCAGAAGAAGGGCAGTTGAGCATCTCGAAAAATATATACGTCTCCCGTTGTTGAAAAGTCTAAACTCAAAATTAAACTATGACAATATCAATAGAATAAAAATATTGTATCTGCATGTACAGACTTTATGAAGAAAAAATAACTCATGGTGTTCGTTCGTGAAGGATTATGTCTGTAATATGTAATAGGCATAGCGATGGTGTTTTTTCTTCTGAATCCCGATATTTATTTGTATAGAATAAGCATTCTCTTTAGCATAACAATTTGTTTAAATCACATTGCGGTGCATCGACAAGAAATAAGGCCCTGGACAGGAATAATGTACAAACAGAGACAATTATCCTTAGCAATTATTTTTTCTCAAATGACAGCAAAGCCAAGCACAAAAATAGCAGTTCATTTATTTTCCTCTTCCAGTGTAGTACATGATGGTAGAGCACGCTCATGATTTGAAAAATACTGGAGCTTGTGTAGGAGTCCCATTATCCAATATCCTAGTAAGTCTGGACAAAGATATTCCTTTGAAAATTGAAAATATCATATCCCATAGTCAAAATATCTCAAATCCCTGTAAGTGTTGTCTCAAATTACGAAAAGTTGAAAATATTCCATATACCAATACTAGAAAAAAGAAGGGAAACGGGGAATGTGTCAAAGAGACAACGACCCAAAGGGGAGTAATAACAACTCAAAGCCACTTCAATGAACGGTGAGTGTACCAAAAACAAGCCTCATAAGTAGACCAACTACCACGTACCAGTCATACTATAATATCGAGCACAATCAAAATATTGTTAATTTATACCGGACAATACCGCAATGGAAGGGGATGTTTGGTGCACCATAAACCGGTTTTACCCAATTCCCTTTGAAATGCCTGTATCAAGTTAGGACCATTGCGGTCGACAATTTTTCCTGTGGTTTTCCACCCCGGGTTTTCCACCTGCTTTGTCTCTTGGACTTTGGCTCTTGACAATTCTGTTCGGTAAATTTGTTATTACCGCCATGGACAGATGTTACAGGATCTTCAATCCTAAGTAAACCACTTCTCTGCCTCGTTTGCTTTACCACCATCATTAGAATTTACGCAAAGAACAAATAAGCATGGATGGAATGACGAGTGCAATCTGACCTAAACAATGCCTTTAGACTAACGTGATAAACAAGAACCACTGAACCTTCTATTTGTTTAATATTATGTTTAGTCTTCCATCAAACAAACAGATATTAACCGGAAACACTGCCAGTATCATTTTGCTCAAAGGCTCGTTTTCAATACGTTATTACATTTCAGAGCTATGAAATTATATTTAATATAAATCAAAACAAATATTGTCTTCTTTTGAAGCAATGAAAATATATCATGACTGACTCTAAATGAATTGATAATATTTGAAGTTGTATGTATTTGTGTTCAGGCAAATCATATCTCTATTTCATCTTGATATTTTTCATGTTTGTCTCGATATGGGATCGATCATTTAATATGCCGTTATATGAAAACCAGCTTGTCAAAGATGATAAATGAAGAGATGATCTTATTCTGTCTGCTTGTGCTTGGCAATAGATTTGCTCGTGGTTTAAAGAACTGTTACATTTTGCTGGCGGTGACAAATATTTTGATTGATGTTTCGCTTCTGATCTACTGGTCTTTAGTGATGACGATCAGAGTCATAATTTTGTCTTTAATTAATGACATTGTTCAACGGCAATCTTGAAATAAGAAATTAAGATAAATGTCAAAACTGAAGCCGGACATAGTTATGATAAAGTGGTTTTTCATATTTGATACTGTTGAGTCATTACACAAGATGAACAAGGAGATTCAGGAGTTTCTGGAAGATAACTTACCTAACTTGTTGATTAATTCAAAATTCATTACTGACAACATTAAGATAAATAGACAATTAATTTGATTGGTTACATAAAGATCGAGTAAAAGGAATTCCTCATCTGATGTGAAAAATCTGTGACTTTTTTTCAAATATCTTTCAGAAGAGAAAAGAGTGAAAAAAATACAAAAAGTGTGAATAATGTGTTGAAGAAAACTCGTAATAAATGTTTAAAAAGTTAAAGGAAGTATCAGGAAAATCCATCATTTTCAGACGTGCAACATGTTTAAATTTACAAATGATTTACCATTTAGTATAAAGTTATGTAACCTTCTTGTTTATGCAAATATGTCCATCGAAGGATAAAACAGTACATTATTATGCTTGGTAGACATGTTGTTGAATATTGTTAACGATAATACACAACTACTTTCCATTCCCTAATGTTTCTAATCGAATGTAGACTTTCGGATTCTCGTGAGAAATTTTCCCACTTCATATTACATGTATTGTGAAACTCCTTTAGATGGGGGGAGGGGGACGATACTTTCTGTGTCAGTATCAGGAATATATCACGCAGAGCTTCATAAAGTAACAAGCCTTTCCAGAAGTGCAGATAAATTCAAAATTTGAAGACCATGAATCATAATTGACAAACACTAAATGATGATAAGAAAGTGTTTTTTATTGGCAATGTGACGGATGCCATACGCAGATCAGTTCATGTATACCCTTTCAGAACACCTGATGATACTAGAGGTTTCTATTTAGAGTTTCGACCGTTATTGCTTTTGTTTTGTGTGTTGTCTTGTATATCATACGTCTGTCCATGTAATCTGTTTCATTTTGTTATATACTAATGGGATAAACAAATGCTCTCCAAACTGATACCTTGATAATTTTTGATGGTTAAAGAACTAACAAGTACCATTGATTTCAATTGGTTTTGTCTAAGAGTAGAATTAGAAAATGACATTAACCAATCGTCTACCGAATTGGTCTGTCAACACCATATTTCTTCTTACTGTGTGGTTGATGCAAAATAATGTTTACCATTCCGAAACACTTGATGATATTCATGTCTTGTGGGGTCCACAGTGCTATGCTTTAGTTTTGTGGAGCTCTTTCTCAATTTGTTTTTTGTCTTTGTCGTCGTTTTTTTTTGTGTTTTTTTATTTTTTCCCCATTTTCCCTTTTTACGTCGGTATTCATTTGTCGACGTTTTATAACTCTAAAATCGAAAAATTTATCAACGAGGTTTGCTCCTCATGTTTTGGAATGTTTATCAGATTTTCGGAATTCTCTGGTTTTATCCATTTAAAAGCATTATGATCTTTTGCCCATGGACCCCCTTAATTTTTCCCATAAATTCATTTTATACATCTCTATGAGCATTGTGTAAAAATTTCATTAAATTTTATTTATTCTGTCACATTCATTCGTGGTCAAACCTTGCTAATGTTAATCCTATGAAAAATCCGAGGAGTTCAGTTTCCCGCCAAATGTTCAATTACTTATAACTCAAAAACGAGATCATCAACCTATCATTTTTTTTTCACTTAAATTATTTCTTTTTCAATTCTCTAACAAAAAATCACATTTATTTGAAATCCTATTTATTTTCATATGGAGTAGCGAACCCCCTTAAAGCTGATACAGAGAACAAATATCTGCGCTAGAGACAGTTCAGCACTTAATATGAAGTATGAATGTTTGCCCTTTGTTGCAGGTCTGTTGGCAACTTCGAGATGAACGAAAGTGTTGTTCCATTCGCAGAATTTTATCATGTATTTATTGGGATTTCTCTTCTATGTACATTTACTCCATATCACCTTTTTTTTGCTAAGCGAAAAACATAAAGCAGCCTTGTGTGAGCGAGATACTCCTTGTTTTTAACGAAAAATTCTCTATTTAGATATCGCAAGCTTAAAATTACTCTTCTTTGGATCAGCTTTCTTGTACTGGCTACTTGGCAAGCGAAAACAAAATCAGTAACAGAAACAAATAAACTTATAAGGATATAGAAATACGTAAAGTTCCACCTAAACATTACATCTCTCACTATGTACTGGGTTCCGAAGTATCACAAAAATCCCTTTAAACATCGTTTTATTTCTGCATCTAGTAATAATTTATCCATCTATTTAACTAGTTCACTTACTTGAATAAAGGAGTTGGTTATCAAATACTGTGAAAAAACTTATCAAAACTCTGGTGTAAATTACTTTTGTAGTGTAAAATATTCTATTGAAGTTTTAGATAAACTACAGTCAATTCAAAGACCAGTCTCATCTATCGACAGTTATGATTTTTCTACACTTTATACCACCCTTCCACATGATTTGATGAAATCCAAAATGGGACAACTTATTAAATGGTCTTTTAAATTTTCTGGTCTGCAGTTCATTTGCTCTAACAAAAAGCAAGGATTCTTCTCTAATATTACCTAAAATAATCATTGTTCCTGGACATGTGACGATATGATTAATGCACTCAATCTTTTGCTGGACAATATTTTTGTTCGTTTTGGGAACACTATTTATCAACAGGTCATAGGTATCCCATTGGTACAAATTGTGCACCTCTAATTGCAGATCTTTTTCTTTTCTGTTACGAACGAGACTTCATGAAAAGACTTCAAAACGGAACAATACCAAACAGTGATAAACTTATTTCTATTTTCAATGATAACAGCAGGTATATTGACGATATCCTCACTATTGATAATCCCCAGTTTTTAAGATTATGTAGACATTATTTACCCGCAACAACTGAAATTAAATAAAGCTAATAATGATTCTAAATACTGCCCTTTTCTGGATCTAACTATCATTATTGACTCCGGTTAAAAAAAAATTAGAATATATGATAAACGGGATGATTTTTATTTCACTATCACTAATTTCACTTTTCTTGACGGCGACACCCCTCTAGCTCCATCCTACGGGGTGTTTATTTCTCATTTGGTACGATTCGCACGAGTTTGTTCTACTCTTGACGATTTTAATGAACGTAACCTTACTAGCACAGCCAAACTTTTACAACAGGGTTACAGATTTCATAAGTTGTTGAATACATTTAAGAAGTTTTATAATAGATATGAACATTTGAT